>CM033797.1:14523259-14822259 GCA_019656835.1 Rhododendron ovatum | reverse complement strand
GTACGAGTATATTGATATGGTAGCATATGACAAAAAAATTGTGCAATGCCGTACGAGTACATCCATACGGTGCGCCATACTATACCACACCAAAACGGAACAAAACTGTACGAGAAAGTCCATACGGTACCATACCACACAAAAATGATACAAAACTGTACGACAACATTCATACTGTACCATACTACACCAAAACGGAACAATACCGTACGAGTACATCTCTACGGTACCGTATCACACCAAAATGGTACATTACTGTACCAGAACATCCGTACAATACCACACCACAACAAAACGATACAATACCGTACGAGTATATCGATATGATACCATACGACAAACAAAACAGTAGAACTCCGTACGAGTACATCCATATGGTACCATACCATACCAAAATGGTATAATAACGTACGACAACATCCATACGGTACGATACCACACCAAAACGGTACAAAATTGTACGACAACATTCATACTGTATCACACCACCCCAAAACGGTACAAAACCATACCAGTATTGTAGGGAGGTATTCCCGAGCAGATACATTTAGTTGCCGAACACGTGATGTTTAGGAGCAAGTGGTGAACACAATGGGACTTATCGCCGGGCAGTATGG
The DNA here is from genome assembly GCA_019656835.1 of Rhododendron ovatum. Taxonomy (NCBI): domain Eukaryota; kingdom Viridiplantae; phylum Streptophyta; class Magnoliopsida; order Ericales; family Ericaceae; genus Rhododendron; species Rhododendron ovatum. Next base: position 14,821,642 of record CM033797.1, on the reverse strand, counting down.
TGAACAGGGATACGGATCAACGATATGGGAAGTCATTGATCCATACAGTCTGTTCGGCTAATTGTAGGCCAATGACATGAGAAGTCAGTGGTATAAATTAAATTGTTCGGCAGATAGAGACCTTCTGATTACGTTTTGACCAAGTTACATGTGAAGTCATTGGTCCAGGCAGTCTGTTCGGCAACGAGATGACCGAACAAGGAAAGAACCCCAAATCAATTGTTGGAGCATGGGGAACATTCTGGAAGAATCCAGAATGTTGGTATTCCGTTAAGGAATAAGATCCCGAGAATATAGGATCTAGGAAAGATACCCAATGAGAATGAGATGTTCGGCCAGTAAAGGAAAAGAATCCTAAAAAGGACTCTTTTCCATTAAACTGATAAAGGAAACGAGAATCCTTGATATCCTGGGTTTTCTATACGAGTTGGGAGTCCTATGGAAATAGGTATGCTTAGGCAACAAGCATATACAAATCTATAAATATGAGGTAAACCTAGAGGAAAAAGGTACGCAATATACTGCATTATTATTGCTTTCCTACTGATAATTAGGGTTCAATTTCTAGTACGTGATACTAATAAAGGCATCGGAGGGCCTTTGCCACGAGAGGCAAAGGTGCACTCACGCCCTATCTATTTTGCAGATTAGGGTTCAGATGTCGAGTTAGGGTTCCGGTGAAGAGGCACGAATAAGCCGTTGCAATCCAGTTGATCCGAAGCACCAATTGTTTTCATCCCCCTACAATTGGCGCCGTCTGTGGGAAAGAATAAACTTTTCTGAAAAAGTAATCATGACGGAAGGAAATCCAGTCACTCCGTTTAGTCCAAAGGACCAGTTGGGTGGGGGAAGGGATAAATCCCCACCAGGCGCTCCGAGAAAGCCCACTGGTAGACATGATAGAGATAACTCCAAAGAAAAAGGAGACAAGACTGCTACTGGCTCCACGAGAAGGAGTAGGTCTCATCGAAGAGATGAGTTAGTTACTCGTTCAAAGAGTATACACAACGATGATGATGTCCTTGATAAAAAGAGAAGAGAAATCGAGGAGTATGCTCGTTTAATAAGAAAATGAGAGTATGAGATACGGGAGCTGCAGAGGGTACGAGAGCACTCAGAAGATTCTGGACTCTCTCGAAGGAATTCCCAGAGAGACGGACGGACTCTGGTGGTTCATAAGCAAACTCATTCACGCAGAAGAGGGAGCAGAAGTCCTGTTATAGGGCGTCATGAGGCTTCTCCACGAAAAAGGGGAAGAAGAAGTAGAAGCCGAACACCAGAGAGAAGGGTTTCTTCACGAAAAAGGAGGAGCAGAGACCGAAGTTTTACCCCCGAGGAAGAGGACACAAGAAAACATCATCGAGACAGGTACGAGAGACCTGATGCTGATTGGGTCAAGGCTTCGGCCCACAAGTTAAAGGAGCAAGAGGATGGGACAGTGACTGTACGGGAAGCAGCACGCAAGGCCCTGAGTAATATTGCAGCCTCCCCCTTTACAAAGAGGCTACAAGAAGCGAAATTGCCGAGCAGAGTGAAGCACAGTGCGTTCGTACTTTACGAGACAAATACGAATCCCGTGGCTCACATACAGCATTATCAACAGGCCATGTTTATGCATGAAGGGGATGATTCCATCTTGTGCAAGATGTTTCCCTCCAGTCTTGGCAAGGTGGCTTTATCCTGGTTTCATAAATTGGCCCCACGATCCATACGAGGATGGAGGCAATTGCCGAGGAATTCACTGCTCAGTTCTTGACAAGCAGAAAAGCCCAAAAAACTTTTGAGAGTCTTTCCACCATGAAGCAGGAGGAAAACAAGCAGATCAGGGATTATGCAAAGAAGTATTGGGAGACTTTCAACGAGATTGAAAGTTGCAGTGAGGAGTATGCAATTGCTACCTTCAAAACTGGTTTGCCTGTTCGGGGAGAGCTACGTCGCACATTGAACAAACACCCGGTAGCCACACTGGCTAAACTGATGGAATGAATAGAGCAACATGCTAGAATGGAGGATGACATACTCCGTGAGGATGGCAGGACGGTTGCCGAACAGCCGAAAGCACCTGCCAAAAAAGTGGATAAGCCAGAGCCCAAGACTTATAAAAAGAGAAGGGAATACGGGCAGGCTAAGAAAGAGCCGTACAAGGACAAGCAAGCTCCTGACCCTAAATCCTTCTTTTCTATCACTACAGTTTGGAAGGAGCCAATTTACACGATTCTTTATTGAATAAAGAATCAGCCATATTTTAAATGGCCACCAAGTCTAGGCGGAGACAAAGATGCAAAATGTGCTACGAATCAGCACTGCAGTTACCATAAAGATTGGGGCCATATGACCGAGGATTGTGAGCTGTACAAGAGGCACCTTGATGATTTGGTCTCTCGAGGTTATCTCAAGGAATTCATCCAAGAGGACCCAAAGGAGAAAGGGAAAGCTATGGAGCTGGGTTACGAGCAAAACCCTAAAGAAGTAATCCATATGATACATGGGTTGGCCACACCTTATACGAGAAATGAGGTCAGGCTGTTGCAAAGGCAGGTTAAGCACGATCAGCACGTGATGCGATTGGGAAACAAGAGAGGGCGAGAGAGTGATGTATGCAACGAAAGCATAGCATTCACTGATGATGACTTGGGAGAGGTTCAAATACCCCACAATGATGCATTGGTCGTAACCCTACGAGTTGGGGAATATGACATTGAAAGAATTCTAGTAGACTCAGGGAGTTGTACAGAGGTATTGTACTACGACGCGTTCAAAAAGCTAGGGTTATCCCAAACAGACTTAGAGCAGTCTACAACACCTCTTATTGGATTCGGTGCAGGAGCAGTCTGGCCCCTTGGAAAGGTAACGTTACCTGTTCGGGCTGGATCAGTGGTGTTGAGAACAGACTTTCTGGTGGTCGATGTCCCTTCTTCCTATAACGCAATTATAGGGAGGACATGGTTGCACAAGATGAGAGCAGTCTCATCAACTTATCACCAGATGGTGAAATTCCCAGGATCAAATGGGATTGAAGTCCTCAAAGGCAACCAGAAGGTGGCACAACAATGTTTGATTTCCATCATCAAAACAGCCCCAAAGGTCCACCATGTTCATACATTAGAAGTACCAGATCAACCAACCATCGAGGATGTTGGAAGAAGCCTGACTGAAAAAGTGGTCAAAGGCCTGGAGAAGATTCAGCTCAACGAGACTGATCCTGAAAGATATTTTTTAATTAGGGAATCACTACCAGCAGACGAAAAGGCTGAATCGATAAGGTTTCTAAAGGAGTATATTGATGTTTTTGCATGGGTGCCAGAGGAAATGCCCGGGGTGGATGCAGATGTGATCTGTCACCATTTAAACATTGACCCTCAGCACAAGCCGATCATTTAGAAAAAATGAAGGGCAGCCGTGCAGCATGTAGATGCAGTGATTGAGGGGGTCGATCGTTTACTGGAGGCCAAAGCAATACGTGAAGTCTACTACCCAGAATTGTTATCCAACACCGTTGTAGTGAAGAAAAAGAATGGGAAGTGGCGTGTCTGTGTGGACTTCACAGACCTAAACAAAGCGTGCCCTAAGGACAGTTTTCCTTTGCCCAGGATTGACCAATTGGTTGATGCAACCTCTGGATACGAGCGAATGAGTTTTCTTGATGCATATCGAGGATATCATCAGATTGCTATGTTTGAGCCTGATCAAGAGAAGACTTCGTTTATCACACCTCGAAGGTTGTACTGCTACAGTGTTATGCCGTTTGGGCTGAAGAATGCTGGGGCAACATACCAAAGACTTGCAACCATTATGTTCAAGAAGCTCATTGGAAAAACTTTGGAAGTTTACATAGATGATATGGTGGTAAAGAGTCAACAAAAAGGAGGGCATATTGCTGACTTAAAAGAAGTGTTCGAAATCTTAAGGAAATACAAGTTAAAACTCAACGCCTCGAAGTGTGCATTTGGAGTTGGTTCAGGAAAGTTCCTAGGCCATTTGGTAACCATGAGAGGGATAGAGGTGAATCCCGATCAAATTGATGCCTTACAGAGACTACAGAGTCCCAAAACTACCAAGGAAGTCCAGAGGCTGACTGGAATGGCAGCAGCACTTAACAGATTCGTCAACAGGTCAAGTGATAAGTGCAGACCCTTTTTTCAATTGCTGAAAAAGAGGGAGGGATTTGAATGGGGAGCAGAATGTGAGCAAGCTTTCCAGGACCTGAAGAAGTACCTGGCCGAACCCCCACTTTTGTCAACTCCACAGCCGGGTGAGTCTTTAATTCTGTACTTAGCTGTTTCCGAGCATGCAGTAAGTGCAGTCCTGTTAAGGGATTTGGGGATCGAACAAATTCCTATTTATTATGTTAGCAAGACATTGTTGGATGCAGAGACGAGATATCTGCCTTTAGAAAAACTTGTCCTGGCACTTAGGACAGCCACAAGGAAATTGCCACACTACTTCCAAAGCCATAAGGTTGTGGTTTATACTGAGTTTCCATTAAAATCATTGCTACGAAAGGCAGATTTCTCGGGAAGGATCTCGACATGGTCCGTGGAGTTAAGCCAATACGATCTCGAATATCAGTCACGCACATCAATCAAAGGCCAAGTGTTGGCTGATTTTGTGGCAGAGTTTTCCCCCACTGTTGCTCCCCTGCCTCCTACGAGAAAGGAACAGGTGGCTAAGACATCATCCATGAAGGATCAACCCGTACCCGAACAGGATCCCAAAGAATGGAAGCTATTCGTTGATGGATCAGCATGTAATACTGGTTCTGGAATTGGGGTTGTCCTTTTTCCTCCTCAAGGAGTTCTGATTGAACTATCTGTTCGGCTTGGATTTAGTGCATCGAATAATGTAGCTGACTATGAGGCACTCTTGGCTGGATTGAGGAGTGCAAAAACCCTTAAAGCAGAACGGGTTAGGGTGTATTGTGATTCACAGCTTGTGGTGAATCAGCTGTCCGGCGAATACGAAACTTGAAATGAAAAAATGGTAGCCTACGTGCAGGCAGCCAAGGACTTATTTGATACCTTCGAGAGGGTATATATTAAGCAAATTAGTTCTGGGCAGAATGCTCATGCAGATTCTTTAGCTTGGTTAGCTGCAACTGTACCAACCGAATTCAAAAGAAAGGTGGCAGTCGAATACCTGAATGAGCCGAGCATTGGGAGGAGTGTAGACTTAGTCTTGGACGTGAACCAAGGACCAAGTTGGATGGACCCAATCATGGAGTTCTTACGAGACGAGATACTCCCTTCTGACAAAAAGGAGGCCCACAAGATAAGGGTCAAATCTGCTAGGTTTTGGCTGTCCTCAGAAGGTAAATTGTACAGGAAATCCTTTACAGGTCCATATTTGCTATGCGAACATCCTGAAATGGTACAGAAGTTCCTTCATGAGATCCACGAGGGAACATGTGGGAGCCATGCTGGAGGGAGATCCATTGCCCACTGAGCAATTACTCGGCTACTGGTGGCCACACATGCAAGAAGATGCAAAGGTGTATGTGAAGATTTGTGAGAAGTGTCAAAAATTCTCACCAATGATTCGAACACCTGCCGAGGATCTGGTTCCTTTGACAAGTCCCTGGCCTTTTGCTCAATGGGGGATGGATATTGTGGGTCCATTGCACAAAGCAACTGGGAATCGAAAATTCCTGCTTGTAGCAACTGACTATTTTACAAAGTGGATTGAGGCAGAACCGCTGGCCAAAATCACTGAACCTATGATAGAAAGGTTCGTGTGGAAAAGCATCATCACTCGCTTTGGGGTCCCTTATTCATTGATTACAGACAATGGATCCCAATTTCAGAAGAAATTCAAGGCTTTTTGTGCCCAGTACAGAATACGAAACTATTATTCCACCCCAGCCTACCCTCAGAGTAATGGGCAAGCAGAGGCGTCCAATAAAACTATCCTAGATGGGATAAAGAAGAGGCTGGACAAAGCCAAGGGGAAATGGCCTGATGAGCTACCGTTAGTTCTGTGGGCTCACCGAACAATGCCTAGGAGGTCTACGGGAGAGACCCCCTATTCATTGGCATTTGGAACAGAGGCTGTCATACCTTTAAGAAGTGGGTCTGCCGACCAACAGGACCATTTTGGTTGAAAGTGGAGGCAATGACAGGGCCCTTGAAATTGAGCTTGATCTCGCCGAGGAGAGGAGAGAAAAGGCCTTGGTACATCTTGCTTCTTACCAAGAACAGCTGATGAAAAACTACAACAAACATGTTCATCCTAGAGAATTTGGTGTTGGGGATCTCGTGCTACGAAAAGTGCTCGGGAACACCAAGGTGGCCAACGAAGGCAAGCTGGGGGCCAACTGGGAAGGCCCGTATAGAGTAACCGAGATTGTAGGCATATGAGCCTATAGATTGGCAGATCTGGATGGTGATCCAATTCCGAGGCCTTGGAATGTTCATAATTTACAAAAGTTCTTTGTTTAAAAAGTATTAAAATCTGTCTTAGATTTGCCCTACGTGATTGTGTGGGAATTACGAATATAATTCCCTTGTTCTAGTTTTGATTATTTTTGTTACAAGGGGTACGACTAACGCCCTCTTGCGTTTTACAGATTATGAATAAAATCACTTCTTAGTATAACTATTGTGGTATTTGTTTTTAATACGAACTACGAGTTTAGTTTCCCTCATTCGTATTGGGGAGCAGGGTATACATTTTAAGTACGTGAAACTTAACGAATACAAGTACGAAACACTTGTATGGAGTTTAATAAAAAGCAATTGGCTTGGCTAAAAAACATAACGAGTATATGTTAGCCACATTTTATTCAAGTACGAGAAACTTAAAATAATTATAGTTAAGTATGTGAAACTTAATCATTTGTATGCCTTGTTTAAGTACGTGAAACTTAAACATTTAAGTACGTGAAACTTAACAAATACAAGTATGAAAACACTTGTATGGAATTTTAAGTACGTGATACTTGAATAAATATATTGGCTTGACTTAAAACATAAACGAGTATATGTTAGCCACACTTATTTAAGTACGTGACACTTAACATCTGTATCAAAAAAGTACGTTGAACACACTTATACAAGTATGAAACACTTGTATAATTATGTTCACAAATACAAGTATGAAATAAACTTGTAAACAGTAAGAGAAACTGAGAAGCAAATGATTTTAAAGTACGAGAAACTTAGCAAGTATGAAATACTTACGCTTAAACTATTTGCATCCGAACAGATGCAAATACGAGGGTAGCCGGACAAAACATAAAGAGTTATGCCACAGAGGGCCGAATACCTGTATTATGTAAACAATTAACATACTATGAGCAAGTACTGGTACCACGCAGGGTTGAGATACCATGGTCATGCAGGACTAGCCATATTGTTTAAACACAAAATACTTGTTTACTTATCAATCTAGATTCTGAATTTCTGGTTGGACGTCAGTTCCAGCCGAATTGCCAACAACAGTCGCAGTCTATTCTGGGACGACAATTTCAGTGGTTATCTCCCGAACAGATGATTGCTCAACATCATTTTGTGATTCTACCTGTATTTCTTCATCAACGTCTGCAAAATCATCAATCTGTTGATCAACATCATCAGTTGGAGCTGTAACTCGGCGGCTCGGTAGATCGTTCTCAACCCATAGGGGAGAATCCTCTGCAACTCCTACCTTTGTGAGGCATGCCTCCCAGCAAGCAGCCCAGATTTCATCTTGGATGATCGGCATCTGCTCTACATAGCTAGCCGTTGTAGCGTCGAAGCCTTTTTGATAACCATCTTCAAAAGCAGCCTTTTTGGTCTGCCCTATCTCAACCAAAGCATGGTTGAGGCTGTCTTCCGCAGCTCCAAGCTTGTCTTTTGCCTCAACGAAGTCTGCTTTGGCTTTGTCTCTCTCCCTCTCTAGTCTAGTGATCGTACGGATCAGCCTGGTGTTGTTGTTCAGCAACGTGATCCTCTCATTATTAGCATCTTCAAACTTTTGGCCTAGTGTGACCATCTTTTGAATGAACTGGCAAAAACACCGAGTGGTAAGTGACAGGTGTAGCAATACAAGATACGTGGTATACGAAATATACATAAAGACTTATATGAAAAGATTAAGTCACATTACCTTGATACCACTGACGAGTCCAGTGGAGACAAGCCGATCAGGTGCAGCCTTAGACTCCTTCTGCATGTCTACAGGAAGCAGTAGACCTTGGGCAAGGGCGAGTGCTGTCTCCGAAGAGCTGGCACTGTCCCCAATGTGAACAGACCGATCACCCCTAATAAGATTAGGGGTCCAACTTTCAGGAAGCACTGGAGTACTCGAAGAAGGGGGTTGTTGGACTAAAGTAGTGGTTTGGGTAAGAGCGTCTCCAGTTTCTTCGCTCCTGGGACGTTTGTCCCGATGAGCATCGGTAGCCTCAACGGGACTATCTTCCCAAGGAGAAGATGACGATCTTGCAGATCCCCCCCTATTGCGACGTGAACGTGGGGGAGGGACGCCAGTTGATGCTACCCTATTGGTAGCACCACGTCCCCGTGAGGAGACAATGAGTAAAGAACTGAGGTTAATGGGTTGGCGCGTCATCGTACCTGGGGTTGGAGGTGATCGAGAGTATCCGGATGAGGACGACTGACTAGTAATTTGGAGAGGAACGGGTTGTTGTTCGGCAATGACTTGCCTACGACCAGATCTTCTGAGTACCACACGTGTTTGAGGTACACCGTCAGGAATAGCAATTTCGCCTGACTGACCGGCAAGAGTGACACCAGCTTGTAGCCTTGAATTGCGTGGTTGGGGAGCAGTGGAGGTGGAAGCAGTACTGGTGCTTGGATGGGCGAGCCTCCTGTCCATAACCCCTCTGTACGACGGGTCGTATCCTAGCAGCACTTCAGCGTTACGACCCCGACCAGCTGTAGGAGTACCAAGTTCGCCTTTATATTTAAGGATTTTGTTGATGTCCTCTGTTCGGACGTAGCTAGGCTCCCGTTTAGGACGCTTGTTTGCGTTTTCAGCTGCAAGATCGAAATTGAAGTAGCACAATTAGATACATAGAAAGCTACGAAAGCAGTAAACGAACAAATTGCAAAGATCGAAAAATAAGGAGCATACGTGGGTATCCCCATATATGGGGGCAGTGGAGACCCACCACCTGACCATCCTCTCCTAGTGGCTCAAAGGCTTCAGTGATGTAAAGAAAATCGATCTCATGATCCCGAGCGGAGTCTGGCAGGTTTAGCACGAGACGCTTGTCGGCCCTTCTAACTTTGAAATAATAAGCGTTATATTCAGGGTTTAGTACAATACTGTACCACCACTGAATATCCCAGATTCCTAACTGGGTCCCCAGAATCCTATTCAAAGCTATTACACCCATTATCAGCCTAAAGACGTTTGTTGATATTTGCATGGGGGTGAGACGATGCTAGTTTAGGATCTGGCGGAGTAATGGGTGAAGGGGAAATTGGACTCTGCCTTCGACGATGGCCACAATGGGGATACACATTCGATCCCATGAACCTCCGTCTCTATCTGCGCCCAGGGGGGCGAGTTCAAGACTAACGTTCTCTGGAACGTTGTATTCCGTCCTAAATGCCGCCATGGCAGTAGGGGTTTCACATAATTTTCTAAATTTACTGGGTCTCAAGGGATTCTCACCATCATCCGCCATGGGTATACTCAGGAAAGAAGAAAAATTGGAAATGGGTACGAACTAAAACCCTAGAAATAACCCACAAATCTAAGAAATGAGATCTCAAATGGAAACCTAATTAGAAGAAATGAAGTAAGAACGAAGATCTTACAAAGAATACGGTGACGATTCCCTGGAATGCAATCAAGTTTACAGATGGCGGCAATGGCAGAAAGCTTAGAGAGAGAAAGAGTTTGAAGTTTTGGGTAAGAAAATCTAAAATAAGCCCTTTCAAGGGTTTAAGGGCAAGAGACGGAGACGAAACGTCTCCTCTCACGCCGTTATAGGATAAAGTAATGGAAAAGAAGAGTCCGTTCTGACGCCGTTTCATACAACGTCAGTTCGAAATTAATGATAAGCATACGATACGTGCCACGTGGAGTCGTTACCCCGAAATGGTATAATGACAGAAGCGCCAAAAGGCATCAATGAAATATTGAATTTATGACTGCACGGGATCAGAAGAGTCTGGTCTAAATAAAATTCTATTTCTAAGCGTCATATATTGCCCCCGAACAGTGGTAAATAGATGAAGCTGGGGAGCAATTGTAGGGAGGTATTCCCGAGCAAATACATTTAGTTGCCGAACACGTGATGTTTAGGAGCACGTGGTGAACACGACGGGACTTATCGCCGGGCAGTATGGTGAACAGGGATACGGATCAACGATATGGGAAGTCATTGATCCATACAGTCTGTTCGGCTAATTGTAGGCCAATGACATGAGAAGTCAGTGGTATAAATTAAACTGTTCGGCAGATAGAGACGTTCTGATTACGTTTGGACCAAGTTACATGTGAAGTCATTGGTCCAGGCAGTCTGTTCGGCAACGAGATGACCGAACAAGGAAAGAACCCCAAATCAATTGTTGGAGCATGGGGAACATTCTGGAAGAATCCAGAATGTTGGTATTCCGTTAAGGAATAAGATCCCGAGAATATAGGATCTAGGAAAGATACCCAATGAGAATGGGATGTTTGGCCAGTAAAGGAAAAGAATCCTAAAAAGGACTCTTTTCCATTAAACTGATAAAGGAAACGAGAATCCTTGATATCCTGGGTTTCCTACACGAGTTGGGAGTCCGATGGAAATAGGGATGCTTGGGCAACAAGCATACACAAATCTATAAATATGAGGTAAACCTAGAGGAAAAAGGTACGCAATATACTGCATTATTATTGCTTTCCTATTGATAATTAGGGTTCAATTTCTAGTACGTGATACTAACAAAGGCATCGGAGGGTCTTTGCCACGAGAGGCAAAGGTGCACTCACCCCCTGTCTATTTTGCAGATTAGGGTTCAGACGTCGAGTTAGGATTCCGGTGAAGAGGCACGAATAAGCTGTTGCAATCCAGTTGATCTGAAGTACCAATTGTTTTCATCCCCCTACAAGTATATATCTATACGCTACCACATCATAACAAAACAGTACAATACCGTACGAGTATATCGAAACGGTAACATACGACAAAAAAATGGTATAATCCCGTACGAGTACATCCATACGGTACCTTACAACAACAAAATGGTAGAATACCGTACAAGTATATCCATACAGTACCAAACCACACCAAAATAGTACAATACTGTACGCGTATATCGATACGGTATCATACGACAAAAAAATGGTATAATCCCGTACGAGTACATCGATACGGTACCATACCATACCAAAATGATACAATAACGTACGACAACATCCATACGTTACGATACCACATCAAAACGGTATAAAACCGTACGACAACATTCATACTGTACCACACCACACCAAAACGGTACAAAACCGTACGAGTATATCGATACGGTCACATATGACAAAAAAACGGTACAATCCCGTACGAGTACATCCATACGATACCTTACGAGAACAAAACGGTACAATACCGTACAAGTATATCCATACGGTACCAAACCGCACCAAAACGTTACAATATTGTACGCGAATATCGATACGGTACCATACAACAACAAATGGTATAATCCCGTACGAGTACATCAATACAATTTCATACCACACCAAAATTGAACAAAACCGTACAACAACATTCATACGGTACCATACCACTCCAAAATGGTACAACATCGTACGAGTACGTCCATACGGTACCATACCACAATAAACGGTACAATAACGTATGTGTACAACTATATGGAACCGTACGATACCAAAATGTTACATTACCGTACCAGAAAATCCATATGGTACCATACCACAACAAAACGGTGTAATACCGTACGAGTATATCAATACGATACCGTACAACAACAAAATGGTACATCCCGTACGAGTACATCTATACGGTACTTTACCCCAATAAAATGGCACAATACCGTATAAATATAGCCATACGGTACTAAACCACACAAAAATGGTACAATACCGAACAACTACATCGATACAGTACAATACGATAAAAAAATGGTACAGTCCAATACGAGTACATCGATACGGTACCATACCACACCAAAACCGTACAATACCGTACGTGCACATCTATATGGTACTGTACGATACAAAAAGGTTACGTTACCATATCAGAACATCCATACGGTACCATACAACAACAAAACGGCACAATACCGTAAAAGTGTATCGATAAGGTAACATATGACAAAAAAATGGTACAATCCCGTATGAGTACATCCATACGGTACCTTACCACACCAAAACAGTACATTATCGTACAAGTACATCCATACGATACAAAACCACACCAAAACGGTACAATACCGTACGTGTATATAGATGCGGTAGCATATGACAAAAAAATGGTACAATCCCGTACGAGTACATCGATACGATACGATACCAAACCAAAATGGAACAATATCGCACGAGTACATCCATACGGTACCATACCACACCAAAACGGTACAAAACCTTACGACAACATAATTACGGTACCAGACCACACCAAAATGATACAATACCGTATGAGTATATCCATACGGTACCATACCACAACAAAACGGTACAATACCGTACGAGTACATCCATATGGTACCTTACCACAACAAAATGATACAATACCGTATGTGTACATCTATACGGTACCGTACCACACCAAAATGGTACATTACCGTACCAGAAAATCCATACGATACCATACCACAACAAAACGGTACAATATCGTACAAGTATATCAATATGGTACCATACGACAAAAAAACGATACAATCCCCTATAAGTACATCCATACAGTATCTTACCACAATAAAATGGTATAATACCGTACAAGTACATCTATACGGTACCAAACCACACAAAAACAGTACAATATTGTACGCGTATATGGTTACAGTACCATTCAATAAAAAATTGTACAATATTCATCGATACGGTACCATACTACACCAAAACGGTACAATATCGTACGAGAAAGTCCATACGGTACCATATCACACAAAAACGATACAAAACTATACGATGACATTCATACTGTACCATACTACACAAAAACGTTATAATACCGTACGAGTACATCTCTACGGTACCGTACCACACCAAAATGGTACATTAACATACCAGAATATCTGTACAATACCATACGACAAACAAAACAGCACAACTCCGTACGAGTAAATCCATAGGTACCATTCCATACCAAAACGGTACAATAACGTACGACAACATCCATACGGTACGATACCACACCAAAATGGTACAAAACCGTACGACCGCATTCATACTGTACCACCCCACACCAAAACGGTACAAAATTGTACGAGTATATCTATATGATACCACACCACAACAAAACGGAATAATACCGTACGAATATATCGATACGGTAACATACGACAAAAAAATGGTACAATCCCATACGAGTACATCCATAAGGTACCTTACCACAACAAAACGGTACAATATCGTAAGAGAAAGTCCTCCCAGATCTTTATCTGTGAAGACTATGCCCTCGTTGCATGCTTCTTCATTGCGCCCTCTTTTCTTTCCCAACTGCATCACATGTTGGTCATGTTTCATTTGTCTCTGAAGTAATCTCACCTCATTCCTCGTATAAGGTTCGGCTAATCCATGTATTATATGGATTACTCCCTTTGGATTCTGTTCGTAATCCAACTCCATTGCCTTGTCTTTATCCTTGGAATCTTGTTTGATAAATTTTTTGAGACAACCTCGTGAGACCAAATCATCAAGGTGCCGTTTAAACATTTCACAATCCTCAGTCATATGGCCCTAATCCTTATGGTAGCTGCAGTGCTAATTCGTAGCTCGTTTTGCATCTTTATTCCCACCTAAAGTTGGAGGCCATTTGAAATAAGGTTGATTCTTTATTCAATAAAGAATCCTGTAGATGGGCTCTTTTCAGACCGTGTTTATTGAAAAGAACGATTTGGGATCCGGAGCTTGTTTGTCCTTGTACGGCTCTTTCTTTGCTTGCCCATAATCCTTCCTTTCACGGTAGGTTTTGGGCTCTGGCTTTTCTACTTTCTTTATGAGCCCCTTTACTTGCTCGGCGGCCAGCTTGCCATCTTCCCGAAGAATTTCATCCTCGTTTCTGGCATGCAGCTCTATTCGCTCCGTTAGCTTTGCCAATGTCTGCACTGGGCTCATGTTTAAGGACTTACGCAGCTCCCCCTGAACAGGCAAACCTGTCTTGAATGTGGCAATGGCATATTCCTCGCTACAACCTTCAATTTCGTTAAAGGTTTCCTAATATTTCTTTGCATATGTCCTGATCGGCTCGTCCTCGCCTTGCTTCATAAAGGAAAGACTCTCAAAAGTTTTTGGAGCTTTTCTGCTCGTCAAAAACCGTGCAGTGAACTCCTCGGCCAACTGCACCTATGTTCGGATGGAACGTGAACTCAATCTATGAAACCAAGACAAGGCTACCTTCCCTAAGCTTGACGGGAACATCTTGCACATAATTGCATCATCTCGTTCATGCATAAACATTGCCTGCTGGTAATGTTGTATATGTGCTACGGGATCAGCATCTGTCTCGTAGAGGATGAACGTTCCGTGTTTCACTCTGGTCGGCAATTTAGCCTCTTGTAACTTTCTTGCAAAAGGGGAGGATGCTATATTCTTGAGTGCTTTCCGTGCTGCTTCTCGTGCAGTCATGGTTTCATCCTCTGGCTCTTTCTTTTTGTTGGGTCTAGCTCTTTCCCAATCGGAATCAGGTCTTTCGTACATGTCCCTATGATGTTTCCTACTCCCTTTCTCCTCAAGAGTAGAGCTTCGACCTCTACTTCTCCTCTTTCTTGGAGAATCCCTTCTTCTTTCCGGCGTTCGAGTCTTGCTACTCTCTTTTCGTGGAGAAACTTTACGTCGCCTTGGGGTTGGACTTCTGCTCCTGCTCCTTCTTCCTCGAGAAGGAGCTTTTCTGAATTGTACCATAACTTACCCACTGCCTCTGGAATTTCTTCGAGACAGTCCGAAGTCCGCCGGATGATCCCTGATTCTCTCCAGGTCTCTGATCTCATGTTCTCGTTTTTTAATCAGACGAGCATACTCCTCAATTTCTTGTCTCTTTTTATCAAGAACGTCTTCGCTACGGTGCACGCTTCTGGAGTGCGCGACTGATTCATCCCCTCTATGGGATCTACTCCTTCTCGTGGATTTCAAAGCAGTCTCTCCATCCCTATTTTTATCGTGGACGGTAAGGGAGCGGCCCTTACTCGTGGTCCTTCTGTGTCCACCCTCGGGCTTTCTCGGAGCCCCAAGTGGAGATTTATCCCTTTCTCCATCTAACACATCCTTTGGATCGTGCGGTGTTGCTGGATCTACTTCCACCATGGTCGTATTTCAAAGGGAACTCTTTCGTTTCCCACAGACGGCGCCAATAGTAGGTGGAGAAATTCAATAAGTGCTTTAAACAGCACTGGATTGTAACGGCTTATTCGTGCCTCTTCACCGGAACCCTAATTCGTCGTCTGAACCCTAATATGCAAAATAGATCGGGGGTGAGTGCACCTTTGCTTCTCGCGGCAAAGGCCCTCCGATGCCAAAGTTAGTATCACGTACTAGCAATTAAATCCTAATTATCAGTAGGAAAGCAATAAGAATGCAGTGTATTGCGTACCTTTTCCTCTGAGTTTACCTCGTATTTATAGATTCATAGATGCTTGCTGCCCAAGCATCCCTGTCGCCCTAGGACTCCTATCTCGTAAAGAAAGCTTAGGATATCAAGGATTCTCGTTTCCTTTACCAGTTAGCTACCTTAGTTCTTTTAGGACTCTTTTCCATAACTAGCCGAACATCTCATTCCTGTTACGTATCTTTTCGAGATCCTACATCCTCGGGATCTCATTCCTTAACGGAATACCACTATTTCTGGACTCTTCCAGAATGTTCCCTCTATTTCAACATCTGATAGGACTTCTTTCCTTAACAGAGGGCCTGGACCAGTTACTTCTCATGTAACTGGTCCTTTATAAATTATTTGGACTATTTCTTTCTTTAGGAGTTCTCCTCCTGTTCGGTTTTCTCGTAGCCGAGCCAGGTACTTGAACAGTGGCTTTACGTGTCAATTTCCTTTTAATTGGTCCAATAACTTCTCATGTTTTACTGAACTTGAGAGTCGTACAACCTCTCTCGACCAATGACTTCTCATATCACTGGTCCATAACGCGTTGACCTTTTCTTGACATCGTACTCGGGCGCTTCTTGGGCCTGTTCGGGAATACCTCCCTACAAGGACATCCATACGAAACCATACCACAACAAAACGATACAATAACGTACAAGTATATCGATACGGTACCATACGACAAAAAAAGGGTACAATTTCGAATGAGTACATCCATACGGTACCTTATCACACAAAAACAGTACAATACCGTACAAGTACATCCATACGGTACAAAAGCACACCAAAACGGTACAATACCGTATGTGTATAACGATGCGGTAGCATACGACAAAAAATTGGTATAGTCCCGTACGAGTACATCGATACGATACCATACCAAACCAAAATGATACAATATCGCACGAGTACATCCATACGGTACCATACCACACCAAAACGGCACAAAATCTTACGACAACATAAATACGGCACCAGACCACACCAAAACGGTACAATACCATATGAGTATATCCATACGGAATCATACCACAACAAAACAGTGTAATACCATACGAGTATATCCATATGGTACCTTACAACAACAAAACGGTACAATACCGTACCAGTATATCCATACAGTACCAAATCGTACCAAAACGGTATAAAATCGTACTCGTATATCGATACGATACCATACAACAAAAAAATGTACAATCCCGTAACTGTAGATCAATACGGTACCATACCATACCAAAACGGTACAATATCGTACGAGTACGTGCATACGGTACCGTAACACAACAAAATAGTACAATACCATACGTGTACATCTATACGGTACCGTACCACACCAAAATGGTACATTACTGTACCAGAAATTCCATATGGTACCATACCACAACAAAACGGTACAATACCGTACGAGTGTATCGATACGGTACCATACGACAAAAAAACGATACAATCCTGTTTAAGTACATCCATACGATACATTACCACAACAAAAGGTATAATACCGTACAAGTACATCCATACGATACCCAACCACACCAAAACGGTACAATATCGTACGTGTATATGGATACAGTACCATGCAATAAAAAATTATACAAGCCCGTACGAGTTCATCGATACAGTACCATACCACACCAAAACGGTACAATATTGTACGAGAAATTCAATACGGCACCATACCACACAAAAACGATACCAAACTGTACGACAACATTTATACGGTATCATACTACACTAAAATGTTACAATACCGTACGAGAACATTTATACGATATCGTACAACACCAAAATGGTACATTGCCGTACCAGAACATCCGTACAATACCATACCAAAACAAAACAGTAAAATACCGTACGAGTATATCGATACGGTACCATACGATAAAAAAACATTACAATGTCGTACGAGTACATCCATACGGTGCCATACCATACCAAAAAGATACAATACCGTACGACAACATTCATACGGTACTATACCACACTAAATCGGTACAAATCCGTGCGACAACATTCATACTGTACCACAACACACCAAAACGGTACAATACCGTACGAGTATATCGATCTGGTACCATACGACAAAAAATGGTACAATCTCATACGAGTACATCCGTACTGTACCGTACCACAATAAAATGGTACAATACCGTATAAGTATATCCATACGGTACCAAACCACACAAAAATGGTATAATATCGTACGCGTATGTCGATACGCTACCATACAACAAAAAATTATACAAGCCCATACGAGTTCATCGATACGGTACCATACTACACCAAAACGGTGCAATATCGTACGAGAAAGTCCATACGGTACCATGTCACACCAAAATGATATAAAACTATACGACAATATTCATACTGTACCATACTACACTAAAACGGTACATTACCGTAAGAGTACATCTCTACGGTACTGTACCACACCAAAATGGAATATTACCGTACCAGAACATCCGTACAACACCATACGACAAACAAAACAGTACAACTTCGTACGAGTACATCCATACGGTACCATACCATATAAAAATTGTATAATAACGTACGACAACATCCATACGGTACGATACCACACCAAAAGGTACAAAACCGTGCGATAACATTCATACTGTATCAAACCACACATAAACGGTACAAAACCGTACGAGTATATCTATACGATACCACACCACAACAAACGGTACAATACCGTACGAGTATATCGATACGATAACATACGACAAGAAAATGGTACATTCCCGTACGAGTACATCCATACGGTACCATTCCACACCAAAACGGTACAATACCATAAGAGTATATCCATACGGTACCATACCACATCAAAACGGTACAATACCATATGAGTACATTCATATGGTACCTTACCACAACAAAAACGGTACAATACCGTACCGGTATATTCATATGGTACTAAATCATTTCAAAACGGTACAATATCGTACTCGTATATCGAAACGGTACCATACAACAAAAAATTGTACAATCCCGTAAGTTTAGATCTGTACGTTACCATAATACACCAAAACGATACAAACCTGCACGACAACATTCATACTGTACCATACAACAATAAAACGGTACAAAACCGAACGAGTATATCGATGCGGTAACATATGACAAACAAAACAGTACAATCCCGTACGAGTACATCCATACGGTACCATACCATACCAAAATGGTACAATAACGTACGACAACATCCATACGGTACGATACCACACCATAACGGTATAAAACCGTACGACAACATTCATACTGTACAATACCACACCAAAACGGTACAAAACCGTACGAGTGTATCTATACGGTACCATACGACAAAAAAATGGTACAATCCCGTACGAGTACATCTTTATGGTGCCTTACTACAACAAAACGGTATAATATCGTTCAAGTATATCCATACGGTACCAAACCACGCAAAAATGGAACAATACCGTACGAGTATATCGATACGGTATCATACGGGAAAAAAAAAAAAGGTACAATCCCGTACGAGTACATCGATACGGTACCATACCATACCAAAATAGTACAATACCGTATGAGTATATGGATATGGTAACATATGACAAAAAAATAAAACAATTCCGTAGGAGTACATCCATACGGTAACTTACCACAACAAAAAGGTACAATACCGTACAAGTACATCTATACGGTACCGAACAGCACAAAAACATTACAATATCGTACGCGTATATCGATACGGTATGATTCCAAAAAAAATGGTACAATCCCGTACGAGTACATCGATACGGTTTCATACCACACCAAAACGGAACAAAACCATACGACAACATTCATACGGTACCATACCACTCTAAAATGGTACAACACCGTACGAGTACGTCCATACGGTGTCATACCACAACATAACGGTACAATAACGTATGTGTACATCTATATGGTACTGTATGATACCAAAATGTTACATTACCGTACAAGAAAATCCAAACTGCCCATACCACAACAAAACGGTACAATACCGTAAGGGTATATCAATACGACACCGTACGACAAAAAAATGGTACATCCCGTACGAGTACATCTCTACGGTACCTTACCACAACAAAACGGTATAATATTGTACAAATATATCCATACGGTACAAATCCACACCAAAACGGTACAATACCGAATAAGTACACCAATACAGTACAATACGACAAAAAAATTGTACAATCCAATACGAGCACATCGATACGGTACCATACCACACTAAAACGGTACAACACCGTGCGTGTACATCTATACGGTACTGTACGATACCAAAATGCTACGTTAACGTATCAGAATATCCATACGGTACCATACCACAACAAAACGGTTCAATATCATACAAGTATATCGATATGGTAACATACGACAAAAAAATGAAACAATCCCGTATGAGTACATCCATACAATACCTTACCACACCAAAACAGTACAATACCGTACAAGTACATCCATACGGTACATACTCACACCAAAATGGTACAATACCATATGGGTATATCAATGCGGTAGCATACGACAAAAAAATGGTACAATCCCGTACGAATAAATCGATACCATACCATACCAAACCAAAATGGTACATTACCGCAAGAGTATATCCTTACGGTACCATACCATACCAAAACGGTACAAAACTTTACGACAACTTAAATACGGTACCAGACCACACCAAAACGGTACAATACCGTATGATTATATATCCATACGGTACCATACCACAACAAAACGGTACAATACCGTACGATTACATCCATATGGTACCTTACCACAACAAAACTTTACAATACCGTGCCAGTATATCCATACGGCACCAAATCAAAACAAAACGGCACAATATCGTACTCGTATATTGATACGGTACCATACAACAAAAAATTGTACAATCCCGTAAGTGTAGATCTATATAGTACTATACCACACCAAAACGGTACAATATCGTACGAGTACGTCCATACGGTACCATACCACAACAAAATGGTATAATACCGTATGTGTACATTTATACGGTTCCGTACCATACCAAAATGGTACATTACCGCACCAGAAAATCCATACGGTATCATACCACAACAAAACGATACAATACCGTACGAGCATATCGATACGGAACCATGCGACAAAAAAATGATACAATCCCGTATAAGTACATCCATACGGTACCTTACCAAAACAAAATGGTATAATACCATACAAGTACATCCATACGGTACAAAAACTCACCAAAACAGTACAGTACCATGCAATAAAAAATTATACACGCCCGTACGAGTTCATCGATACAATACCATACCACACCAAAACGGTACAATATTGTACGAGAAAGTCAATACGGCACCATACCACACAAAAACAATACAAAACTGTACGACAACATTCATACTGTACCATACTACACCAAAACGTTACAATTTCGTCCGAGTATATCGATACAGTACCATACAACAAAAAAACAGTACAATGCCGTACGAGTACATCCATACGGTGCCATAACATACCAATATGGCACAATACCGTACGACAAGAACATTCTTTCTTTAGGAGTTCTCCTCCTGTTCGGCTTTCTCGTAGCCAAGCAAGTTACTTGAACAGTGGCTTTACGTGTCACTTTCCTTTTAATTGGTCCAATAACTTCTCATGTTTTACTGAACTTGAGAGTCGTACAACCTCTCTCGACCAATGACTTCTCATGTCACTGGTCCATAACGCGTTGATCTTTTCTTGACATCGTACTCGGGCGCTTCTTGGGCCTGTTCGGGAATACCTCCCTACAAGAACATCCATACGAAACCATACCACAACAAAACGGTATAATAACGTACAAGTATATCGATACGGTACCATACGACAAAAAAAGGGTACAATTTCGTATGAGTACATCTATACAGTACCTTACCACACAAAAATAGTACAATACCGTACAAGTTCGTCCGTACGGTACGAAATCACACCAAAACGGTACAATGTTGTACGTGTATATCGATGCGGTAGCATAAGACAAAAAAATGGTACAATCCCATACGAATACATCGATACGGTACCACACCAAACCGAAATAGTTCAATACCATACGAGTACATCCATACGGTACTATACCACACCAAAACGGTATAAAACCGTACGACAACAAAAATACGGTACCAGACCACACCACAACGGTATAATACCGTAAAAGTATATCCATACGGTATCATACCACAACAAAATGGTATAATATCGTACGAGTACATCCATATGGTACATTACCAGAAAAAAACGACACAATACCGTACCAGTATATCCATACGGTACCAAATCATATCAAAACTGTACAATATCGTATTCGTATATCGATACGATACCATACAACAAAAAATTGTACAATCCCGCAAGTGTAGATGTATACGATACCATATACCACACCAAAAGATAAAATATCGTACGAGAAAGTCCATACGGCACCATACCAAACAAAAACGATACAAAACTGCACGACAACATTCATACTGTACCATATAACACCAAAACGGTACAAAACCGTACGAGTATATCGATGCAGTAACATACGACAAACAAAACAGTACAACCCCGTACGAGTACATCCAAACGGTACCATACCATATCAAAACGGTACAATAACCGTACGAGTATATCGATACGGTACGATACCACACCAAAACGGTACAAAACCGTACGACAACATTGATACCACACCACACCAAACCAAACCAAAACGGTACAAAACTGTACGAGTATATCTATACGGTACCATACCATAACAAAACGGTACAATACCGTACGAGTATATCGATACGGTAACATACGACAAAAAAATGGTACAATCCCATACGAATGCATCCATACGGTGCCTTACCATAACAAAACGGTATAATACCGTACAAATATATCCATACGATACCAAACCACACCAAAATGGTACAATACTATACGCATATATTGATACGGTACCATACCACAAAAAAATGGTACAATCCCGTACGAGTACATCGATACGGTACCATACCATACCAAAATGATACAATACTGTACGATTATATCGATACGGTAACACACGATAAAAAAACTGTATAATTCCGTACGAGTACATCCATACGGTAACTTACCACAACAAAACGATACAATACCGTACAAGTACATTCATACGGTACCAAATCACACAAAAACGTTATAATATCGTACGCGCATATCGATACGGTATCATACAAAAAAAATGATACAATCCTGTACGAGTACATCGATATGGTTTCATACCACACCAAAATGGAACAAAACCATATGACAACATTCATACGGTACCATACCACTCCAAAATGGTAGAACACGTACGAGTACGTCCATACGGTGCAATACCACAACATAACGGTACAATAACGTATGTGTACATCTATATGGTACTGTACGATACCAAAATGTTACATTACCTTACCAGAAAATCCTTACGGTACTATGCGACAACAAAACGGTACAATATCGTACGAGTATATCATTACGATACCATACGACAAAAAAATGGTGCATCCCGTATGAGTACATCTATACGGTACCTTACCACAATAAAACGGTACCTTACCACAATAAAACGGTACAATATTATACAAGTATATCCATACGGTACAAATCTACACTAAAATGGTACAATACCAAACAAGTACATCGATACAATACAATACGACAAAAAATGGTACAATTCAGTACGAGTACATCGATACGGTACTATATCACACCAAAACGGTAAAATACTGTACGTGTACATCTATACGGTACTGTACGATACTAAAATATTACGTTACCATATCATAACAACCATACGGTACCTTATCACAACGAAACGGTATAATACCGTACAAGTATATCGATACGGTAACATACGACAAAAAAATGAAACAATCCCGTATGAGTACATCCATACGGTAACAAACCACACCAAAATGGTACAATGCCGTACGCGTATATCGATACGGTACCATACGACAAACAAAACGGTACAATAATGTACGACAACATCCATACGGCACGATACCACACCAAAACGGTACAAAATCATACGACCACATTTATACTGTACCACAACATACCAAAGCGGTAACAAATCGTACGAGCATGTCTATACTATACCATACCACAACAAAACAGTACAATGCCGTACGAGTATATCGATACGGTAACAAAAGGGAAAAAAATGGTACAATCCCGTACGAATACATCCAAACGGTATCATACAACAACAAAATGATATAATACCGTACAAGTATATCCATACTATACCAAACCACACCAACACGGTACAATAACATACGTGTATATCGATACGGTACCATACGACAAAAAAATAGTATAATCCCGTACGAGTACAACGATACGGTACCATACCATACCAAAATGATATAATACTATACGAGTACATCGATACGGTACAATACGTAAAGAGTACATCTATATGGTACCGTACCAGACTAGAATGGAACATTACCGTACTAGAACATCCATACAGTACCATACCACAACAAAACGGTATAATACCGTTCGAGTATATCGATACAGTACCATCCGACAAAAAAATGGTACAATCCCATACAAATACATCTATACGGTACCTTACCACAATAAAATGGTACAATACTGTACAAGTACATCCATACGGTACCAAATCACACCAAAACGGTTCAATATCGAACGCGTTAATCGATACTGTACCATACCGCAACAAAACGGTACAATAACGTACGTGTACATTTATATGGTAGTGTACAATACCAAAATGTTACATTACCGTACCAGAAAATTCATACGGTACCATACCACAACAAAACGGTTCAATACCGTATGAGTATATCAATACGATACCATATGACAAAAAAACGGTACATCGAGTACGAGAACATCTATACGGTACCTTACCACAACAAAACGGTACAATACCGTACAAGTATATCCATACAGTACCAAACCACACCAAAACGGTACAATACCGAACAAGTATATTGATACAGTACAATACGACAAAAAAATGCTATAATCCAGTACGAGTACATCGATACGGTATCATACCACAACAAAACGGTACAATACCATACGTGCACAACTATACGGTACTGTACGATACCAAAATGTTACCTTATCGTACCAGAACATCCATACAAAACCATACCACAACAAAAACGGCACAATATCGTACACTTATATCGATATGGTACCATACAACAAAAAATTGTACAATCCCCTACAAGTTCATCTATACGGTACCATACCACACCAAACCGATACAATATCGTACGAGAAAGTCCACACGGTACCATACCACACAAAAACGATACAAAAATGTACGACAACATTCATATTGGACTATACTACACCAAAAACGTACAATACCGTATGAGTACATCTCTACGGTACCGTACCAAACCAAAATGGTACATTATCGTACCAGAACATCAATACAGCACCATACCATAACAAAACGGTACAGTACCGTACGAGTATATCGATATGATACCATACAACAAACAAAATAGTACAAACCCGTACGAGTACATCCATACGGTACCATACCATACCAAAACGGTACAATAACGTACGACAACATCCATACGGTACGATTCCACACCAAAACGATACAAAACCGTACGACTACATTCACATTGTACCACACCACACCAAAACGGTACAAAAGTGTACGAATATATCTATACAATTCCATACCACAAAAATGGGACAATATCGTATGAGTACATCCATAAAGTACCTTACCACAATAAAATGGTACAATACCGTACAAGTATATCTATACGGTAACAAACCACACCAAATTGGTAAAATACCGTACGCGTATATCGATACGGTACCAGACGACAAACAAAACGGTACAATAATGTACGACAACATCCATACGGTATAATACCACACCAAAATGGTACAAAATCGTATGACAATATTCATACTGTACCACACCACACCAAAGCGGTTCAAAACCGTAGGAGTATATCTATATGATACCATACCACAACAAAATGGTACAATACCGTACGAGTACATCCATACGGTACCTTACCATAATAAACAAAAAAATAGTACAATGCCGTACGAGTATATCGATACGGTAACATACGACAAAAAAATGGTACAATCCCGTACGAATACATCCAAATGGTACCATACAACAACAAAACGGTATAATACCGTACAAATATATCCATACGATACCAACCCATACCAACACGGTACAATACCATACGTGTATATCGATACGGTACCATACGACAAAAAAATGGTACAATCCCGTACGAATACAACGATACGGTACCATACCATACCAAAATGATACAATAGTGTACGAGTACATCGATACGGTACAATACGTAAAGAGTATATCTATATGGTACCGTACCAGACTAGAACGGAACATTACCATACTAGAACATCCATACGGTAACATACCATAACAAAACGGTACAATACCGTTAGAGTATATCGATACGGTACCATCCAACAAAAAAATGGTACAATCCCAAACAAATACATCCATATGATACCTTACCACAACAAAATGGTACAATACCGTACAAGTACATCCATACGGTACCAAATCACACCAAAATGGTTCAATCTCGGACGCGTTAATCGATACTGTACCATACCGTAATAAAACGGTATAATAACGTACGTGTACATTTATATGGTAGTGTACGATACCAAAATGTTACATTACCGTACCAGAAAATCGATACGGTACCATACCACAACAAAACGTTTCAATACCGTACGAGTATATCAATACGATACCATATGACAAAAAAATGGTACATTGCGTACGAGTACATCTATACGGTACCTTACCGCAACAAAACGGTACAATACCGTACAAGTATATCCATACGGTACCTAATCACACCAAAACGGTATAATACCGAATAAGTACATTGATACAGTACAATACGACAAAAAAATGGTATAATCCAGTATGAGTACATCGATACAGTACCATACCATAACAAAACGGTACAATACCGTACGTGCACATCTATACGGTACTGTACGATACCAAAATGTTACATTACCGTACCAGAACATCCATACGAAACCATACCACAACAAAACGGTACAATACCGTACAAGTATATCGATACGGTACCATACGATAAAAAAATGGTACAACCCCGTATGAGTACATCCATAAGGTACCTTACCACACCAAAATAGTACAATACCGTACAAGTACATCCATACGTTACAAAATCACCCCAAAACGGTACAATACCGTACGTGTCTATCGATGCAGAAGCATACGATAAAAAAATGGTACAATCCTGTACGAGTACATCGATACGGTACCATACCAAACCAAAATCGTTCAATACCATACGAGTACATCCATATGGTACCATACCACACTAGAACGGTGCAAAACCGTACGACAACAAAAATACGGTACCAGACCACACCAAAACGGTACAATACCGTAAGTGTATATCCATATGGTACCATACCACAACAAAACGGTACAATACCGTACGAGTACATCCATATGTTACCTTACCACAACAAAAACGGTTCAATACCGTACCAATATATCCATACGGTATCAAATCATACCAAAACGGTACAATGTCGTACTCGTATATCGATACGTTACCATGCAACCAAAAATTATAAAATCCCGTAAGTGTAGATCTATACGGTACCATACCACACTACACCACACCAAAACGATACAATATCGTACGATAAAGTCCATACGGCACCATACCACACAAAAATGATACAACACTGCACGACAACATTCATACTGTACCATACAACACCAAAACGGTGCAAAACCGTACGAGTATATCGATGCAGTAACATACGACAAACAAAACAGTACAACCCCGTACGAGTAAATCCATACGGTACCATGCCATACCAAAACGGTACAAAAACGTACGACAACATTCATACGGTACAATACCACACCAAAACGGTAAAAAACCATACGACAACATTTATACTGTATCACACCACACCAAAACGGTACAAAACTGTACGAG
Source organism: Rhododendron ovatum (assembly GCA_019656835.1). Lineage (NCBI taxonomy): Eukaryota > Viridiplantae > Streptophyta > Magnoliopsida > Ericales > Ericaceae > Rhododendron > Rhododendron ovatum. The sequence goes on along the minus strand of CM033797.1, from coordinate 14,793,904 downwards.
TATATCTATACGGTACCATACCACAACAAAACTGTTCAATACCTTACGAGTATATCGATACGGAAACATACGACAAAAAAATGGTACAATCCCGTACGAGTACATCCATACGGTGCCATACCACAACAAAACGGTATAATACCGTACAAGTATATCCATACGGTACCAAACCACACCAAAATGATACAATACCGTACGCGTATATCCATACGGTACCATACGATAAAAAAATGGTACAATTCCGTACAAGTACATCGATACGGTACCATAGCATACCAAAACGATATAATACCGTACGAGAATATTGATACAGTAACATACGACAAAAAAAGGTACAATTCCGTGTGAGTACATCCATACGGTAACTTACCACAAGAAAATGGTACAATACCGTACAAGTACATCCATACGGTACCAAACCACACCAAAACGTTACAATATCGTACGCGTATATCGATAAGGTATCATACTAAAAAAAATGGTATAATCCCGTATGAGTACATCAATACGGTTTCATACGACACCAAAACAGAACAAAATCATACGACAATATTCATACGGTACCATACCACTCTAAAATGGTAAAACACGTACGAGTACGTCCATACAGTGCCATACCATAACATAACGGTACAATAACGTATGTGTACATCTATATGGTACAATACCGTACGAGTATATCAATACGATACCATACGACAAAAAATTGGTCATCCCATATGAGTACATCTATACGGTATCTTACCACAACAAAATGGTATAATATCGTACAAGTATATCCATACGGTACAAATCCATACCAAAACGGTACAATACCGAATAAGTACATTGATACAGTACAATACGAAAAAAAAATGGAACAATCCAGTACGAGTACATCGATACGGTACTATACCACACCAAAACGGTACAACACCGTACGTGTACATCTATACGGTACTATACGATAACCAAATGTTACATTACTGTATCAGAACATCCATACGGTACCATAACACAACAAAATGGTACAATACCATAAAAGTATATCGATACGGTAGTATACGACAAAAAAATGAAACAATCCCGTATGAGTACATCCATACGGTACCTTACCACACCAAAATAGTACAATACCGTACAACTACATCCATGCGGTACAAAACCACACCAAAACGGTATAATACCGTATGTGTATATCGATGCGGTAGCATACAACAAAAAAATGGGGCAATCCCGTACGAATACATCGATACGATACCATATCAAACCAAAATGGTACAATACCGCACGAGTACATCCATACGGTACCATACCACACCAAAACGGTACAAAACTGTAACGCCCCGGATTTTGGGTACGTTAAATAAAACATTTTATTGAAATAAAAACTGAATTTGGCTCTTTATTACAACAAAACATAACAGAATTACTTTTATTACAAACGGAAGGGAACTAAGGTTCCTAACTACTGCTTCGCTTGGTCTTCCATCACGGCTACCTCCTCGGCTCCAAAGGCCTCCAAGGTGTAAAGTTCACCCTGTTCATCTATGAAGTCTGGCGTATTATACCGGTGTCGCCACCAATATAATAGGCCAGGGTCACCAAAAAGCCAACACCGTGAGCTTAAACGCTCAATAGAATAATCCAAACCCTCTAACCCTTTAACTTATGAACATAAGAACCATAACCACAATTCTACTTAGATCATACATATAGTCCAAACAAGTATCCAAATCCATATTCCTTACTCAACTAACGTTGTGTTCATTATTTAGACTCATCGTAGACCATGTTATTACTTCACTTTCCTTTTTATCAAAAAAACTCCTTTTTAACTCACCCAACCTCGGTTCCGCCGCGCCGGTCTCCCGAGTATCCTCACAATGGTTCCGCCGCGTCGGGTTCCCATTGGCATACACACACAAAACTCACATAATGCACCAAAAATCGGTCATTATGTAGTTTCAAAAAATATTTCCTCCCTCGGATACACATTTTCATTTCGTTAACACACCCTAGGTGCCATGTCTCTACTATCTTGTTTCTCGTGTCACGATTATCATGCATAGACTCCGTGGTGTGGGACATTCCATACAACAAGTACTTTATCAAATCTCAAAATGAATCCAACAAGAATATACAATTCTAGCCTACGTAACATGCTTGAATCACAATAACAACATCATGCATTTCATACGTTCTTAACAAAAGATAACCTTATTTACCTTAAGTAAAAAGATCGAAGTTACTTTCTAATGAACTTATACTAGAGTTATGATACAAAACTACTTTATTTTTGGGATAATAGGTAAGGATAACTACTCAGGATGGAAGTTAAGGAAATCCTACCGTGCTTCTTGGCGGTAGTAGTCGACTAAGAAGATTTGTTAGTCGGTTTTGGATTTCGGCGGCGTAACGGCGTCGGTTTGCTTTGAAAGGAAGAGAGATGAACTTTTCTCTTCCTAGAAACAACTTTCTAACTTAACTAAGTTACTTTAAAGATCTAATGGTGGTTTTGGGAGGTGGTTTGGTGGTTTCTCTCAAGAACACTCAAGAACACAAGAAAAGAAGAACTTTGGAAGCAAGAACTCTTGAATTTTCTAGAGAGAAGTTGGAGCAATGGTTGAAGGTGTGAGTTTAAGTTTGGAGTGAGCTTCTATTTATAGGCAAAGGCTCTCCCTCTTGGCCGGCCCCTCTCTCTCTCTCTCTATGTCACACTTTTTCTTCACATGTCAAGGTTGATTGAAAGGTTGGAAGTTAATTTGGTAGGCTTGAATGGCTAGGTTAGTCCTTGGATGGGATTCTTGGAAGATATGTTGGAAAGGAGGAGACATTGGTACAAGATTCATGGTTTAAACAATTGAAATTGGTACAAAGGAGGACAATGGAGGTAGATATGGAAGATATTCATCTTCAATTTTTGAAAAGATGAAGAATAACTAAGTACAAGTCCCATCTTTCTTCTTCTTCCTTCTTTCTTCCTTCTCTCTCTCTCCCTCTCCATCTTTCTCTCTCTCGGCCTCTCTCTCTCTCCTCTCTCACGGCTCTCTCTATTTCCTCTCTCCTCTCTCCTCTCTCTCTCTCTCTCATGTCCTAGCTATATATATATGTATAAGTATGTACAAACATCTAATGATACAAATAAACAATAGGTACTTTTGTACAAAAGGGCAATTTAGTCTTTAAGGGTCAAGATTTCCCCAATAAACAATTAAAAGGTACGAGTACTTTAATTAATATAATAATGTACTTTTGTACTCCCGGGAATCTTAACAAAATATTAGTTTAATGGGTTAAGTACTTTGTTTGAAAGATGAGCCTATTACCCAATGGATAATAAAATTCCTAATGGTTATTATCCAAAGGATAATAAGGTACGGGTACTTTAAATACTAAATTAAGTTTTGAAAAAGACTACATGTCCTTTATAATACACATGGGTATATATATATATATATATATATATATATATAGTGGAATTTTCAAGTGAGGGATCCCTCATTTTAAAAAAATGAGGGACTTTCATTTTCCGATAAAATTTTAAAAATCCGAACCGTTCAATGAGTGCAGAATGTAATTTTAAGGGTCCCCGCGAGAAATCAGCAAAAAAAATAACCGGGAAGGGCGTCATCCGAGCAGTTTTTTTTGAACCGTTCAATGAAAACTGCTCGGATGAAGCCCTTCCAGATCATTTTTTTTGCTGATTTCTCGCAAGAACCCTTAAAATCACGTTCTGATCACTTTGAGCGGCTCGGATCATCGAAATTCAATCGGAAATGAAAGTCCCTCATTTTTTAAAAAAAATGAGGGATCCCTCACTGGAACCTAACTCTCTCTCTCTCTATATATATATATATATATATATGTACTTACCAAATAAAACAAAAGAAAGGCTTTTGTCCAATGGGTAAAGATTACCCTAATGGTTATTGTCCAATGGTCCAAGGTTACTTGGGTACTTTTATTATAAAAATAATAATTAAAAGTACTTTTCAAAACAATTAAAAATGTCAATCATAGTACTTTGCTTAAATCTTCCAAAATCCTTTTAATATAAAGAAATGAGTTTCTTTTATCCAATGGATAATAGTTTCCCTAACATTTATTGTCCAATGGATAAAGAATAAAACCAAAATAATAAAAGAAAATAAATAATCAATTTCTAGTTTATGGTTCAAAAAAGGTTCAAAAGGTTCAAGATGGGCAAACGGTCCATCTTTGGTTAGGAAAAAGTAACTAGGTGGCCTTCTAGTTTGGTTACTCTATCAAGCCGGTTAGAAGCTAACTAGGCTTGCTAAATCGGACTTAATAGTCAAGAAACGATTCTTGAGGGTCCAAAGTGCGTTTAGGGTTTCTAGTTGAGAAATACGATGATAAGGCGTTCGTTTGCATAAAGACCAACCGTTAAGAATTTAATAAGTAAAATCATCGAGCAGTTAAGAGAAATTACGAAATTTCGAATAACAACGAGATTTTTATTGAATGAAAAATCGGAGTTGTTACAAAAACTTTACGACAACATAAATACGATACCAGATCACACCAAAACGGTACAATACTGTATGAGTATATATCCATACGGTACCATACCACAACAAAGCGGTACAATACCGTACGAGTACATCCATATGGTACCTTACCACAATAAAACGGTACAATACCGTACCAGTATATCCATACGGTTCCAAATCATACCAAAATGACACAATATCGTACTCGTATATCGATACGGAACCATACAACAAAAAACTGTACAATCCCGTAAGTATAGATCTATACGGTACCATACCACACCAAAATGGTACAATATCTTACGAGTACGTCCATACGGTACCATACCACAACAAAAAGGTACAATACTGTACATGTACATCTGTAGGGTACCGTACCACACCAAAATGGTACATTACCGTACTAGAAAATCCATACGGTACCATACCACAACAAAACGGTACAATACCGTACGAGCATATCGATACGGAACCATACGACAAAAAAACGATACAATCCCGTATAAGTACATCCATACGGTACCTTACCAAAACAAAATGGTATAATACCGTACAAGTATATCCATACGGTACCAAACCAAACCAAAATGGTACATTATCGTACGCGTAAATGGATATAGTACCATACAATAAAAAATTGTACAAGCCCGTACGAGTTCATCGATACGGTACTATAACACACCAAAACGGTATAATATCGTACGAGAAAGTCCATACGGCACCATACCACACAAAAACGACACAAAACTATACGACAACATTCATACTGTACCATACTACACCAAAATGGTACAATACCGTACGAGTACATATATACGGTACCATTCCACACAAAAATGGTACACTGTCGTACTAGAACATCTGTACAATGCCATACTAAAATAAAACGGTACAATACCGTACAAGTATATTGATACGGTTTCATACGACAAAAAAATAGTTCAATGCCGTACGAGTACATCCATACGGTGCCATACAATACCAAAAGAGTACAATACCGTACGACAACATTCATACGGTACTATACCACACCAAAATGGCACAAAACCGTACGACAACTATCATACTGTACCACACCACACCACACCAAAACGGTACAAAACCGTACGAGTATATCTATACGGTACCATGCCATAACAAACCGGTACAATACTGTACGAGTATATCAATACGGTACCATACGATAAAAAAATGGTATAATCTCATACGAGTACATCCAGACAATACCTTATCACAATAAAACGGTACAATACTATACAAGTATATACATACGGTACCAAACCACACAAAAACGATACAATATCGTATGCGTATATCGATACGGTACCATAGAACAAAAAATTGTACAAGCCCCTACAAGTTCATCGATATGGTACCATACCACACCAAAACGGTACAATATCGTACGAGAAAGTCCATACGGTACCATACCACACAAAAATGATACAAAACTGTACGACAACATTCATACTGGACCATACTACACAAAAACAGTACTATACCGTACGAGTACATCTCTACGGTATCGTACCACACCAAAATGGTACATTACCTTACCAGAACATCCGTACAATATCATACCACAACAAAACGGTACAATACCGTACGAGTATATCGATACGATACCATACGACAAACAAAACAGTAAAAATCCGTACGAGTACATCCATACGGTACCATACCATACCAAAACAGTACAATAACGTACGACAACATCCATACGGTAGGATACCACACCAAAATGATACAAAACCGTACGACAACATTCATACTGTACCACACCATACCAAAACGGTACAAAACCGTACGAGTATATCTATACGGTTCCACATCACAAAAAAATGGTACAATATCGTACGAGTACATCCAAACGGTGCCTTACCACAATAAAACGGTACAACACCGTACAAGTATATCCATACGGTAACAAACCACACTAAAATGGTACAATACTGTATGCGTATGTCGATACGGTACCATACGACAAACAAAACGGTACAATAATGTACGACAACATCCATACGGTTCGATACCACACCAAAACGGTACTAAACCGTACTACAACATTCATACTGTACCACACCACACCAAAGCGGTACAAAACCGGACGAGTATATCTATACGGTACCATACCACAACAAAACGGTACAATACCGTACTCGTACAGCCATACGGTACCTTACCACAATAAAACTGTACAATACTGTACAGCCAAACGGTGCATTGCTTATAGTTGTTTTAGCTGGTAGCCCATCTTTATAATTGTCCTGATTGTTTGTGGGATTCACACATAGTATATGCCTAACTAACAGGGGCTGTCGTTGGGATCTCCCTTCGCGGAGGGGGACATCCTCTGCATCGTTTTGCTATTTGTGTATTGGTGGACAGTTCATATCTTGCTGATGTTATATTGCTACGGCTGCTGCTACTGTTAGTTTTTTGCTGCTGCTGATCCTGCTTTCATGCTTCTATTCAACTGATGCTGTCCCGTTGCTGCCAGCAAGAGGGCACCAGGACTGCTGTTCTGTTGTTATGTTATGTGCAAACCAACTTTTGATATGTTATGCTGCTGCTGTTCAGTTAACAATCTGATGCCATAGTCATTGACCAGTTAGCAATCTGCTGACACCGAGCATTTGAGCAAAGACTTGATTGCCTTCTACTGTTTTGATCCAATGAAGGATGATTACTTGTTGTGGCTACTGCATTTTGTGGTTGCTGTTGTCTCCTAAGGCTGTTGTTGCTGCCATTCTGGGTTAAACCTTGTTCCGAGCAGTGCAGCTTCAGAAATTCTATGGGGGGCTGTATGCCCGAGAGCATTCCACCACTCTCGTGTGGAGTTGAAGTCCAAGTAGTTAACTCTTAGGCTTTTGGAAGTTTGGTGTATTCGAAATGTTTTAGCTTTATATTGTCTCTCATTAGTATGTAACATATCTCTCATATTGTCATGTTGACTATTCTGCTATTAGTCAGGTTACACACTGTGTAATCCTTTTGCCATCTGTTTCGTATCCCTCTATTAGATGGGTAGAAAACAGTCGTCCCATTTTCTTCTAGACCTATGTAGCCATTTGGCGTAGGCTTACTCTGTTTTTATGTTTTATTTTCTTTCTTTTTCCTCCTGGGGTATGCCCCTTGCAGGCTGTATATTCGGTTAGCCTCTTTTTAATTTCAAGCTGATTTACCCAAAAAAAAAGAGTATATCCATACGGTAACAAACCACACCAAAATGGTACAATACCGTACGCGTATATCGATACGGTACCACACGACAAATAAAATTGTACAATAATGTACGACAACATCCATACGGTACGATACCACACCAAAACGGTACAAAACTGTACGACAGCATTCATACTGTACCACAACACACCAAAGCGGTACAAAACCGTACGAGTAAGTCTGTACGGTACCATACCACAACAAAATAGTACAATATCGTACGAGTATATCGATACGGTAACATACGACCAAAAAATGGTACAATCCTGTACGAGTACATCCAAACGGTACCGTACAACAACAAAACGGTATAATACCGTACAAGTACATCCATACGGTATCAAACCCCACAAAAATGGTAAAATACCGTACGCGTATATCGATACAGTACCATACGATAAAAAAATGGTGCAATCCCGTCCGAGTACATCGATACGGTACCATACCAAACCAAAATGATACAATACTGTACGAGTACATCGATACGGTACAATACCTAAAGAGTACATCTATATGGTACCGTACCAGACTAGAATGGAACATTACCGTACCTGAACATCTATACAGTACCATACCACAACAAAACGGTACAATACCGTTCGAGTATATCGATACGGTACCATCCGACAAAAAAATGGTACAATCCAATACAAATACATCCATACGGTACCTTACCACAACAAAATGGTACAATACTGTACAAGTACATCCATAGGATACCAAATCACACCAAAACGGTATAATATCGTACGCGTTAATTGATACTGTGCCATACCGCAACAAAATGGTACAATAACGTACGTGTACATTTATGTGGAAGAGTACGATACCAAAATGTTACAATACCGTACCAGAAAATCCATACGGTACCGTACCACAACAAAACGGTTCAATACCGTACGAGTATATCAATACGATACCATATGACAAAAAATGGTACATCCCGTACGAGTACATCTATACGGTACCTTACCACAACAAAACGGTACAATACCGTACAAGTATATCCATACGGTACCAAACCACACCAAAACGGTAAAATACCGAACGAGTACTTTGATACAGTACAATACGACAAAAAAATGGTACAATCCAGTACGAGTACATCGATACGGTATCATACCACAACAAAATGGTACAATACCGTACGTGCACATCTATACGGTACTATACGATACCAAAATGTTACATTACCGTACCAGAACATCCATACGAAACCATACCACAACAAAACGGTACAATACCGCACAAGTATATCGATACGGTACCATACGACCAAAAAATGGTACAATCCCATATGAGTACATCCATACGGTACCTTACCACACCAAAACAGTACAATACCGTACAAGTACATCCATACGATACAAAATCACCCCAAAACAGTACAATACTGTACGTGTCTATCGATGCGGTAGCATACGACAAAAAAATGGTATAATCCCATACAAGTACATCGATACGATACAATACCAAACCAAAATAGTACAATACCGTACGAGTACGTCCATACGGTACCAGACGACATCAAAACAGTACAAAACCATACGACAACATAAATACGGTACCAGACCACACCAAAACAATACAATACCGTAAGAGTATATCCATACGGTACCATACCACAACAAAACGGTACAATACTGTACAAGTACATCCATATGGTATCTTACCACAACAAAAATGGTACATTACTGTACCAGAACATCCATACAATACCATATAAAAAAAATGGTACAATACCGTACGAGTGTATCGATACGGTACCACACGATAAAAAATAGTACAATGCCGTACGAGTACATCCATACGGTGCCATACCATACCAAAATGGTACAATACTGTATGACAACATTCATACGGTACTATACGACACCAAAACGGTACAAAACCGTACGAATATATCTATGCGGTACCATGCCATAACAAAATGGTACAATACTGTACGAGTATATCGATACAATACCTTAGGATAAAAAAATGGTACAATCTCGTACGAGTACATCCATACGATACCTTACCACAACAAAATGGTACAATACTATACAAGTATATCCATACGGTACCAAACCACACAAAAACGGTATAATATCGTACGCGTATATCGATACAGTACCATACAACAAAAAATTGTACAAGCCCCTACGAGTTCATCGATACAGTATCATACCACACCAAAACAGTACAATATCGTACGAGAAAGTCCATACGGTACCATACCACACAAAAACGATACAAAACTATACGATAACATTCATACTGTACCGTACTACACCAAAACGGTACAATACCCACTACAAGAAAATTGACATTTTATAGCATTTGAAAAATGCTGTTAAATGATAGAGACAACATTTTTTAGAACGTTGTATTAGCCGCCGATGTTAAAAGTTTTGGACCTTATACAGCGTTTTTAAAATTCTATAATATGGTAGACTTTAGACAGCGTTTTTAAAACGCTATAGTATGGCATACTTTCTATAGCGTTTTTAAAACGCTATAGTATGGTAGACTTTCTACAGCATTTTAAAAACGCTATGGATTGTAAAATTTCTATAGCATTTTTAAAATGCTATAGATTGTAAAATTTTTATAACAATTTAAAAACGCTATAAATTGAAAATTTCCCACAGCATTTGAGGAACGCTATAAATTGAAAAGTTTCCACAACATTCAAGGAACGTTGTAAATTCAAGGTTTTCTATTATTTACCATAAATTTTCGCCCCGTTGTCCATTGTTAATTTTTTACAGCATTTTAAATTCCAACTGGTTTCTAGCAGGTTTTATAACTTTATACAACCTACAATCCAACTTGAATAGCAATCCATATAACAAGTTCATACAATACTTAAAAAAAAGAAGATGGCGGCTCCAATGACATCCTTGGCAATATATTTCACAATATTCCATACAAAACCAACAAAATGTCTCCAAACATCAAAGTGATTACCATTACAAAAGAAATTCAATATACTAAATGTCCTTCCAACATTTCTGTCTAGTACAAGCCTTGTTACCAAATATCAACAAAAAGGCCTTCCAAAATATCTATGTATCCCAAAAGTGAAGTACAAGCCTTGTCACTAAATATCAACAAAAAGACTTTCCAAAACATCTATTTATTCCAAAAGTGGAGTTCAAACCTTACGCCAAAATATTAACAAAAAGGCTTCAACCAAAACAGTCCTTCCAAAATCTCTCCATCCCATAAATATCAACAAAAAGGCTTCAATCAACCAAGCGATAATGACAGCCATCACACTGGCAAGATCATACCTATATCTTCAGCAAAAAGTCACAACAGCACTTCTTTATCAACCCATAAACCTACATATGGGAGAAGCAAACATTTCAATTTGATTGAGTCATAACAATTTCTACTTAACATTTCAATTAGAAATAGCATCTTCTTTTAGATTATTCCAAGGTGAGCTTGGTGTATCATGTTCAATTTTTTCCGTATCATCCTAAAAATTGCATAATAAAAAATCATCGTAAATGACCACTGAGACTGTGAACATATATAACAAGTAGAACACACAAATAACGAATGAGTGAATTTAATGCTCAAGCAGCCTCTAAAGTATGGATACTCTATTTTGGCCTCTGTACCACGTATCGGTATCCGTATCGGATATCGATACTCTCCGTACATATCGTGTCCGTGTCTCGTATCCGTATCTATGCTTCTTATCTTGGACTAATAAAAGAGGTGGTGGTGGGTATAACAAAGTCAAGCATGGCTCATGCATGCTAATTAATACTACAGTACGACTACATGAACAGCTAAGTCAGAATGCATGTATTTCAACAATATGCATTTATTAGTAGTGTATATATTATGATCATCATCATCATCATGTAGACAGTGTGATAAATACTAATAAATAAGAGCAAGACTACGCCCACCGATTCCCAACTCAGCTAGTTTGGATTTTTTTTTCATAGTTTCCCCTTTAGTCTGATATATCGTGTAGAGAACAAATAGATGAATTACTTTCTGAAATACTTTCTTAACCAAGACTCAAGCCTATAATTCCCTTTCGGGGCGTAAGAGATACCATACAAGTCATAAATGAATTACTTTCAGAAATACTTTCTTAACCAAGGCTCAAGCCTTCAAAAATGAATTATTTTCTGAAATAAGAAAGAGCTGAACTAATATTTGAAAGAAAAACTTTTTGAGATCCATGCAATAACGTTTAAGGTTTATGCAAACACCATTAGTTCTTAGAGGTCTGTGCAAACACCATTAGTTCTTAGTATTTTGCACAAAAAATCTTTTCCTTCTCCTAATTTGATTCTTTAACTTTTTGGATCACATACAAACTGGACTAAAAGCAACATAGATAGAAAACAAAAGGTAATTGGTGATGACTTACATGTCGAGAAGTTCAGGGGCGAAGTCAATCTCATGATTCCCGGCAGTCCTGATCCAAGGTTGATAAGCAACACTTCTCTCGGTGAATCTTCCCCATGTATCCCATCTTACATTGTCATGAACCGGATAGTCATCCGCATAAGATAGGTCTCCTACAAACAACAATGTTTCACCCTTTGCCAGGTTCAACTGGTATTGGGTAAGTGTCTTGTTTGAATCAAAAGTCTGACCTAAATCCCCTGCACAAAATGTTGACGAACCAAAGAATTCACTTATCCGCAAAAAACAATTGGACCAACACAAAGTTCTAGAATTTTCCATAAAAATAATCTGCTAGAGAATAGTTTACCTATGAGACTAAAAGTATATGGCACATCTGGACCGGTTTTAGGAGGGGTTGTAAACCAAAACATCCTTCTTGTGTGGTCAATCCCAACCTCATAGTAGTATTTTGTGCAGAACTGGACACAAATTCCAACTGCTAGAGACTAAGACAAACTCACACGGAGCAAAAGACAAAATGGTCAATATATGAACAATGAAATAGTATTGAAACTCGCCTGCATGTCTCTGATGGTGCAATGATGGATGTAACCAGAAGTATAGTTGTCTAAATTTATAGGTGACAACTCTGCCCACGGCCTTGTACTTATCCGTGTTGTTATCAGTCAAGTAGAGCACTTGACTGGAGCTAGGTTCAACCACAGTTTTTTTTTTTTGCTCAGCAAAACGAAGATACCCATGATACAATCATTGCATTCCCCTCATGGTCTCCTTGTGTTATATGAACCTTAGACAAATAACCCACATTTCATCAATATCTCTATTTTCATACAAAATGACATAACTTCAACAAAAAAAGAAAAAAGAAAAAAAATAAACTAGTTTGGGGTTAAAAAGAATGTGTCCCCCAAGCCATGAGTTACCCCCACTTCGTGAAGAGATCCACTATCGCACCCAATACAAAAGTTCATAGTATCATTTTCTTATTCATTTTTGTAGAACTTAATTTTAGCATGACAAAGTCTTTGTCACGCGTAGTTGATAAAGTTGGCAACAAGCAAGTGAAGAGTATGCCGAATTTATGTTAAAGGAGGAGCTCGGCTAGACTATGGTAATGTGCTTACTTAAACTTCAGCACATCTAACCTACTCCTAAGACATTGGCCAAAAATCAGTTTTCAAAATCAGAGTCGATGAACACTTTATAAACAAAATTGTTTGGCTAATGGTTTCAAAACTTGTTCTCTATGCTTTTTTTCGGAGAGCAGTTGAGAATCGAACTCTTCTGGAAGCCTTAAGAGAGATGATGAGGAAAATGCATCGATGATCCGGTGGAGGGTTCGAAAATTTCAGAGCGCCTGTGAGGCTCGAAGGTTTTCCGCCCAATATTAGGGTGAACGCGCGCTATACTCTGTAGATGAGGTTTAATGAAAACGCTATAAATCCCTTCCGTGTTTTTGAAATGCTATTATTGGTCCTTGTAGTTTAAGGAATGCAATTGTTGGTCCTTTACAATAGCATTTTTAAAAGAACGCTATTGCATTATGCTATTAAAAGTGATATATGTTGTAGTGCTTTCAACCCAAAGTCAACCTACACGTACAAGATGAAAACGTTTCAATTTGAATGAACAAATTTCAAACCAATCAATTTTATAGATAGAGAAACCGAATATATTCCTTCTCGATGATATGTGGATGTAATCAAATGAATTACCCTCATGTAGAGTCCATAACAACTTTGTCAGCCAAGCAGCAGTAGCTCCAACAAATTCTTCAACATAAACCATGTCACTCACTAGTCCACAAAAATACTTCAGCTTTGTTTATAGCATCTACCCAAACTACCATTGCACTAGGACAGATAAGTATATGACCACAGGTATGTGCATCACTAAAAGACCAACGTCCACTTGTTGCATTTAGGGTTATTGCTAAAGCTCTTTATCAAGGCACCACACATGCACACAATATATCGGGAAAAAGAAAAAGAAAAACCAAGGCAATACACACACACACACAAAACAATGTAAGTGAAGTAGCAAACTTTTTGGATCAGTGAAGAAAAATAGCACATCTCGTGGAAGCACACTAGGAACAAGAAACAACATATCAGAATGAGGCACACTTAGAACCAAAACCATTTAGAAAAGAAAAAAAAACAACAAAAAAGCAGATAAGTTACTTACACCAAAATGCACTAACCTTGAATTTTTCACTTGTCTTTTCCATCCCAAAATCCTTCCTATCATGCAGTGATTTGATGGATTAAGGCTGTACTAAGTGTGCCTATACAGCAAACAACATCAGAAAGAGAAAAAAGCAGTAGAAACCAGCAGGAAACGGCAGCATATACAGCAAACAACAACTACAAAAATAGCCGCAAAAACACCAAACCAAGCTGAACATAACATTCTTTAATCTTTGAAGAGAATGAAAGAATTTTCAGGAATAAAGTGGAGTGGGATGATATACAGCAAACAACATCAGAAAGAGAAAAAAGCAGTAGAAACCAGCAGGAAACGGCAGCATATACAGCAAACAACAACTACAAAAATAGCCGCAAAAACACCAAACCAAGCTGAACATAACATTCTTTAATCTTTGAAGAGAATGAAAGAATTTTCAGGAATAAAGTGGAGTGGGATGAACAAGGTGCACATACTGAGTCTAAAGCACGAATATTACATATAGTATTCACGAACACTGAATACCAATCGTAGAAACCATCACTAAACCATTCTGAAGCATCACATAATGAGTCTAAAGCACCCTTTCAATCAGTAATGAGTAGATAGGGAAGAGGACGAATTCCAAGGAAATAGATAAAGCTTTATATTAATGAAAAAAAAAGAGGTTTAAAAAAGTGTATGTCGTATCTTTAGCACTGTCATCCCTAGCAGATCTTGAAAAGCACTGATAAATGACATTGGGTCAGCTTAGACGTCTGATGGAAATCTGTCATGATGGAATTGAAAGGTGTGTTCAAATGAGTAGAACATACCTCTATAGGGGAGAGTAAAATTCAAGTTAAGCTTGCCATCCTCTGCAAGCTGTCACTGCACCCTCAAGCACATTCCAATCAAGCCCGCCATCCTCTGCGAGCTGAATCATAAGACGTGAGAAAAAGATTGGAAACAAAAATTTAGAAGAAAAAAAAATGTTGTTAGCACCAAAAGTAGTGACTTACGGGCACTTTTCGGCACTTCACTCCAAAATCTTGCAACATACCCAATTCATGAGTCCCTAATACCAATAAATTCCTACAAGGTATCATATGGAGCACCAACAACTGCCAAAAGCTGATAATTTCATTCAAACAACCAAAAGACATTAGCCGGATTTCAACAAAATACAATGAAAATCACCAACATAGCCAATCACATCCTAGACCCGAGCATCAACTACATGATTGGATCCACTTGAATCAACAGACAAAGATTATACCTACTAAAGAGCTTGTCCCCTATTTTCTTCCTTTTCTATTTCAAATTAATCTTAAGATGGCTATGAGCAAGTCCACATCTTAACTAATGAACATAGTAGTCATAATGATTGTCAGGCTACAAACTAGCCTGATTAATCAGGTATAAAAATGATATGCAGAAAAAGGAGTAAGCAAATACAAGTCCTATTTAACCTATAAGAACAACAAATGCAAGTTACGTGTATACAAGCTAAAATGCCTTTTCGCGCCTTGGTGCGTACATAAATCACACTAATGTACCCTCACACATAGAGTTATATCACTAATTGCACATATTCTCAAAGGTGATGAACAGTTTAATAAGCCATATACGACTTGTGTGGACGAAATGGAATATCAACTCCTACAACATGGTAAGTAAACTCCTATTGCTAAAACAATCAATCTACCAAAACTACGACACTAAGCCTATCGCAAAAGGCAGCAAACAAGATTGTGGATAGTCACAATGTCATTCAAAGAAAAGGTGGGTAGATTATTGTGGAATGCAGCCAGCCCTGCCCCCGTGAAGCTTGAAGTGTCTTTTTAGGCTACAAATGAAAGTGTTTTATGCTACAAATGGTAGTGTTTTAGGCAGCAAATAGTAGTGTTTTTTGGATCCACACAAATTTGGAAAAGCATAGCATGCAAAGCGTTGGGCAGTATGAACGTTAATCAGAAGAAGGAACCATAGAACAATAGTCTTCTTGCATTTTCTAGGCAAACAGTTAAGTCCCACTAGATCAAGCATAAGAGTAATGAGGTTATCAATTATCATAAAACTCAACAATATGTACACAAAGCAACAAGTTTTTCATGTATTTTGAAATTCATCATTTATCTTTGGGCACTTCTAGAGGATAGTCAACTTATTTCCCTAAAACCTTAGCAAACACTAACATCATAAGTCATAACCAAAAAAATATAAAGATTAAGCCGAAAAAAAAGTTAGCACATTGAACGCATAGCTATTATTTCACTTCTCAGCATCAAGTCCCTTAAAAAAAAAGTCTTTATCTTCCACTACAATAAGTCATTACCACGTAATTAAGCCTCCACTAATCAACCAAAATCAAGCAACTTAACCAGTCAACAAGCACAGAGATATCCATTTTTGTAGTTTTGGGTTTTCAATTTTTAGCAAACAAATCTATGTTTTTTAACATTTAACGCCTTGCACTTCTCGCCTCAAGCCCATTGATAGCATAAAGAGGAAACCAACTATCCTAAAAACATTGTCAACTCAACAAACCCCAATGTTCTTAGATACCTAGGAGATCAATAGCGTAATGTACATCAGATAACGGCGCGCGCACACATAGATATAGAGGAGGAACCATAATAGAGAGGGGAGAAACAAAAAACAAAACCAGATAAACAGAGCTTCTAGCAACCACGTTTCTAAAATAAATAACATGCTTACCAAGGAGGAACAACTGCAAAAGAGAGGCATCCATAGAGCAAGGATGTGCTTTGATAGAGTTTCAGGGAATACATTTCAGATCATACCAATGCCACTGTCACCAATTGTAGACCTAAAACGCAATGTGGTACTGGAATTACAACCTTGAAGAGAAACCTAAGCAACAAGCGATATTCCTAATGAAATCAGCCTTTTTCCCAAGTCCTGCATAGGCTGTATACGTTCCCCACCTTCCATTTAGGAGGTGTCACAATTTCATGAAGTGCTCAAGTCTTGAAGATGCTATAAAATAGTGGAACCTCACAGACTTAAAAATACCAGGTTTTCAAAATGAAAGAAAAAGTCTCTGTTAACTCTAGTTGTAAATAAAATGGTAGGTCAAGGGCGGAGTTTACAGAGAGAGAGATTGTGAGGGGATTGAGTGTGGAGGTTTAATTAGTTGCTGCTAGATGCTGCTAATTGAGCTGCAGCTAGAGCTTGATGTGAGATGCCCATGAACATCTCCTGTCACAAAGTCAATATCATGCTGACTGGATGTGGTGGTGGTGGACCGTTCAACTTACTCATATCAGTTGATGAGCCCTCTCCAGACTGGTTGTCCAAACTTACTGGAGACAAATGAGCACGTACAACACCCATACTCCCAGGAGCCACATCAAGGGGGCCATTGGTTATGAATGATCGAGGGCTGCAAAACAGTAGAGTATAAAGATAGTACGATCCGTAACCCATGCAATTCTATAACCAATTTCAAAGACTGATGAGGGGTCAAAAAGACTCATGGTATAACTTCTTCTTCTTTTTACTTGTCTGTTGGGTCAAAGGAAAACCTAAAATAAACATCAATGAAACTTTAATTGCAGAGAGTAGCACCACGTGGAAGGAAGGACTTCTTTATTTTTTGACTCCTGAGAGGTGGGCAAGGACGAGAACCCAGCACCCTTGTCTGGAACTTGATGACTCCATTTTCCTTTTCAGAAGGATGTTTTTTGCCACCACTACCATCTGAAGAGGGATACAGTGAGACACAAAACAACTGACATGTGCATAAGACAACTGACAACTATGAGGAACATTGTATAGCTTGTATGTGTTAAGGCCCTTGCAAATTTATCCATAAAAAGATGTGAAAGATAGATTGCTATATAAACTTACAAAGAGATCCCCACATATAACTGGGATTCAAGGACCATTTCCCAAGGTTGATTGAAATCACACCACGATCCCACGTAGAATCATCAAACAGTAGCACTGCCATCGCCCAAACTACCAGACTGGTCCGGACATTTGAAAGCTAACACACAAAATAAGTAAGACCCGTTTGGCATTGCCAGAACGTTGGGACCTTCAATATGCCAATCTTTCCTATAGCTTCTTTAAATATATCTGGAAAAATCTTTTTGTGCAAGTTTAAATCATGTAACTTTACTTCAATGGTCCACCAAACAGTAAATTTAGTCTTGCAACCTTAATTCTAACCATTGATAGTTTACAAGTTTCTGGTAGAAAGGTAGAATCCACAAGATCAGTCAACCCCAAACACATCTTAACCCCCATTTTAGTCTAAGCATCGCTATCTTCCAGGTTGCCCAACCCCAAAATCTTCACACGATGATATTTACCTGAACTTCCTCATATATACTGTAGGACCTAGCAAGTTCTAAGTAAAAGGTTCAGTGGGTAGGCAAGAACAAAAGAAATTTACTATGTCCACATATATGCAGAGCAAAAGAGGGGAGCAAGAGAGTTGTCTTACCGTAGTATTTACTAATCCCCATAGATATACAGAGTGTTCTCTATTTATTAAGATTGCCAAGGTGGCAACACATTGCCCTAACTTTGGAGATTTTTCTTGAAATAAACAAGTCTGAGGTGTCCATCAAAAATTGAATTTAGAAGCACAAAGGAGAGAGATCGACTTGATTTCAGTTTACAGGGTTTAAGTGAACACTGATTAATACTTTCTGAGCATAACTGGGGTTCAATGAGCAAGTAGCAACAACAACAACAAGAAAATGTAACATTAAGGTAGTGCATTACTGTTCGATATGTAACGAGGTGAATAGTTCCCCCGTCCACTCCTACTCCCTTGCCCCTGCATACTAGGTTTCCACCTCAATTCTGCAGACTCTTTTTTGCTAAAATTTTGTAGGAGAGCAAACACAAAGAAGCCAAAATTATTACAAAGTTCCAAAGGTGGGTTAAAAGGACATAAAGGTCATATTCACCAATGACCACATACAAGAAAAAGAGTCATAACACACAAAAATTAAGGTTTCAATTCTCTCTGTCGCAAGCTAACTTAGTCACTTGCTTGCTGGGAAAAATCCGTTTAATAGCTATTGTTATCCTGCAGCTTTTACCTATTTATTTAGCATCGTAATATTCCCAACTAGCGACGTGTGATGCAATAAATTCTAAGGTTTTGGAAACATAGCACGTATCTATGAAGAATTTTTTGGACAAGATAATCTCTGTCCGGAGCCAATTTTCCATGTTGATAGACAACACTCATTTCTCTGTTCGCAAACAGCACACTGAAGGAAAACTTTCACACTCGTCAATGTAAATTCCACCATTAAAAGATCCATTGCAAACCCACAATAGTATCTTTACCTCTTTTCTCCTGCCCTGTTTCCTTTTGACTTCATGAAATGTACCTGTAAAACCATAATACACACTTGTTATTTTGCTTCACAAGGGAGATCAAAACAAAAGATAGTAAGAGTAAATAATAACAAAAGAAGACTATTAATTACAAGGTATAATACAGAGTTCAATAAAATATCCATTCATTAGTTTAAGTACCCAACTTCAAACTGAAACCAAAGCGCACAAGTAACAAGTTACAGTAAAATGGACTTCTTAAATCAGCTATTGTCCAAATATAGCTTTAACTCATCTCTAACTATGGAATAAAGGAGCAAAAAAATGATGAAGTAGAGAGTTTAGCAGGGAAATAGAGGTTAATCAATCAAATATTAGGAAAACTGGATAAAAAGGAACAGACCTGCTACTCAAGATTATTTAGAGCACATAGACCCAAAAACCCCCCTAATTTGTAATAAACATTGCAAAATCACAAACCCCCAAAATCCAACCCTGAAATTACTTAACCGTACATATGTCTACTAAATATTTGAGATAATCCTTGTCGAAGTGGTTGGCTTTGTGCATGTTCGAAACCTTCTCACTCTACAACTAGGGTTTGTGGCTGGGTTTGCTTAATCGTACATGATTGTACACTCTAATTGCGAAATGGCTGAGTTTTCTGCTGTTTGATGGCAGATCGATGTTGAAAGGGAGAGAGAGAGAGAGGAACAAACCCATTTAGATCAGATTTTTTGACAAATAGAAGAGAAAGACCAAACCTTTGGGTGGAACACAGTGGGTGGAACACAGAACGAAAACGGCGATGTCCCTTCTATGGTGTAGATTTTCCGGCAACGACAGCGTGGAATTTCAGCGCTTGTCCATCTGCTCATATAGATAGACCGACCGGTTGTCCATCTTCTGCTACGACACGCGTGTGTTGCTGTTGAAATTACAGAGAGAGAGAGAGAGAGAGCGAGAGAGTTTAGGGCTTGAACGAGGAAGAGAGAGAGAAGGGATTTCCCGTGATTTTGGCTCTAAATATTTGGGAGGATGGCGCCTTTCCCTTTGAGAACGCTGTAATCAAGTTAAATGAAACGCTATGAAACTTTTTTTCCCCCGCTACAGTACAGTGAACACTATGGTAACCCAATATACAACTCTATTACAGCATTTCGAAAAAAACGCTACAAGATTATGCAATTAAAAGTCATATGTGTTGTAGTGACCGTACGAGTACATCTCTACAGTACCGTACCACACCAAAATGGTACATTACCGTACTAGAACATCTGTACAATACCATACCACAACAAAATGGTATAATACCGTACGAGTATATCGATACGATACCATATGACAAACAAAATAGTACAAACCCGTACGAGTACATCCATACGCTACCATACCATACCAAAACAGTACAATAACGTACGACAACATCCATATGGTAGGATACCACACCAAAACGATACAAAACCGTACGAAAACATTCATACTGTACCACACCACACCAAAACGGAATAAAACCGTACGAGTATATCTATACGGTACCATACCACAAAAAAATGGTACAATACCGTACGAGTTCATCCATACGGTACCTTACCACAATAAAACGGTACAATACCGTACAAGTATATCCATACGGTAACAAACCACACCAAAATAGTATAATACCGTACGCGTATATCGATACGGTATCGTACGACAAACAAAACGGAACAATAATGTATGACAACATCCATACGGTACAATACCACACCAAAACGGTACGATACCGTACGACAACATTCATACTGTACCACACCACACCAAAACGGTACAAAACCGTACGAGTATTGTAACAACTCCGATTTTTCGTTCAATAAAAATCTCGTTATTCGAAATTTCTTAATTTCTCTTAACTGCTTGTTGGTTTTCTTATTTAATTCGTATTACGGTTGGTCTTTAAGAAATCGAATGCCTTATTATCGTATTTCCCGACTAGAAACCCCTAATCGCACTTTAGTCCCTCAAGAATCGTTTCTTGACTTTTAGTCCGACTTAGCAAGTCTAGTTAGCTTCTAACCGGCTTGATGGAGTAACCTAACTAGAAAGTTACCTAGTTACTTTTCCCTAACAAAAGAATGACCGTTTTGCCCATCTTGAACCTTTTGAACCTTTTTGAACCCTAGACTAGAAATGGTATAATTATTTCTTTTATAATTTTAGTTTTATTTTTTATCCTTTGGACGATAATTGTTAGGGGAACTATTATCCATTGGATAAAAGAAATTCATTTCTTTATATTAAAAGGATTTTGAAAGATTTAGGCAAAAGTACTATGATTGACATTTATATATATTTTGAAAAGTACTTTTAATTATTTTTTCTAATAAAAGTACTACCTTGGACCATTGGTTAACAACCATTAGGGTAATCTTTACCTATTGGACAAAAGCCTTTTTCTTTATTTAATTGATTAAGTACATATATATATAAACACAAGGGATTTTATAAAAAGGACATGTAGTCTTTCCAAAAACATAGTTTAGTATTTAAAGTACTCGTACCTTATTATCCCTTGGATAATAACCATTATGGATTCTATTAACCATTCAAAAATGCTAGAGGTACATATGAAATGTACATATTATGTACATATCAATTTTGTGGGGCCCATCTCGGGTCCCACAAAGATGATTCAAACCACCCATTATTTTTAAAATATTTTTTTATGGAGTCCTGTAAAAAATCAGCACAACCCGATATCGGTAAGGATTTTTTCTTAATTTGTGGAGGCGAAACTACTTAACTGCTTAGTTTCGCCCCTACAAATTCAGAAAAAATTCTTACCGATATCGGGTTGAGCTGATTTTTTACAGGGCTCCATAAAAAGATGTTTTAAAAATAATGAGCGGTTCGGATCATTTTTGTGGGACCCAAATTGGGCCCCACAAAATCTATATGTACATTATATGTACATATTATATGTACCAATAGCATCACTCATTAACCATTGGGTAATAGGCTCATCTTTCAAACAAAGTACTTACCCCATTAAACTAATGTTTTGTTAAGATTCCCGGGAGTACAAAAGTACATTATTTTATTAATTAAAGTACCCGTACTTTATAATTGTTTATTGGGGAAATCTTGACCCTTGTAAGACTAAATTGCCCTTTTGTACAAAGGTACCCTATATTTATTTGTATTCTTACATGTTTGTACATACATATATATATGCATATATAGCTAGTACATGGGAGAGAGAGAGAGAGAGAGAGAGAGGAGAGAGAGAGCCGTGAGGGAGAGAGAGAGAGAGAGAGGCCGAGAGAGGAGAGAGGGAGAGGGAGAGAGAGAGAGGGAAAGAAGAAGGAAGAAGAAGAAGGATTTGATGTGTACTTGACCTTGGTCTTCCAAAGTACTTCAAATCTTTGGTGATTCCTTTCCTAGCCAAATCTTAACCCCATTAACCTCCATTGTACAACTTTCAATTGTTTAAGCCATGAATCTTGTACCAATGTCTCCTCCATGGCAACATATCTTCCAAGAATCCCATCCAAGGACTAACATAGGCATGCAAGCCTACCAATTTAGCTTCCAACCTTTCAATCAAAGCATGACATGTGAAAATAAAGTGTGACATAGAGAGAGAGAGAGAGAGGGGCCAGCCAAGAGGGAGAGAGGGAGAGCCTTTGCCTATAAATAGAAGCTCACTCCAAGCTTAAACTCACACCTTCTCACTTTGCTCCAACTTCTCTCTAGAATTTCTTAGTGTTCTTAGTTCCAAAGTTGTTCTTTTCTTGAGTTCTTGAGTGTTCTTGAGAGAAACCACCAAACCACCTTCCAAAACCACCATTAGATCTTTAAAGTAGCTTAGATAAGTTAGAAAGTTGTTTCTAGGAAGAGAAAAGTCCATATCTCTTCCTTTCGAAGCAAACCGATGCCGTTACGCTGCCGAAATCCAAAACCGATGACCGAACCTTCGTAACCATTTCTACCGCCAAGAAGCACGGTAGGATTTCCTTAACTTCCGTCCCAAGTAGTTATACTTACCTTCTATCTAGGTATAAAGTAGTTTTGTATCAAACAAGTTCATTAGAAAGTAACTTTGAACGTTATATGTGAAGTAGATAAGGTTATCTTTGTGAGATTATAAAGATGCATGATGTTGTTATTATGATTCAAACATGTTATGTGGTCAAAAGTTGGATAATTTTGTTGTATTCATTATGAGATTTGATAAAGTACTTGTTGTATGGAATGTCTTACACCACGGAGTCTATGCATGATAAACGTGACACGAGAAACAAGCTAGTAGAGACATGGCACCTAGGGTGTGTTAACAAAGATGAAAAAGTGTGTATTCGAGGGAGGAAATATTTTGAAACTACATAATGACCGGTTTTGGGTGCATTATGTGAGTTAGATGTGTGTGTGTATGCCAATGGGAACCCGGCGCGGCGGAACCGAGGTAGGGTGTGTGCTTGGTTATCCGCGGTACGGAGCCAATGCGGTTGTGTGCCAATGGGAACCAGGCGCGGCGGAACCATTGTGAGGATACTCGGGAACCCGGCGCGGCGGAACCGAGGTTGGGTGAGTTAAAAAGGAGTTTTTGGGTAAAAAGGAAAGTGAGTTAATAACATGGTCTACGATGAGTCTAAATAATGAACACAATGTTAGTTGAGTAAGGAATGTGGATTTGAATACTTGTTTGGACTTTATGCATGATCTAAGTTGTTGTTATTATGCTCTTATGTTCATAAGTTAAGGGTTAAAGGGTTTGGATTATGCTACTGAGCGTTAAGCTCACGGTGTTGCCTTTTTGGTGACCCTGGCATATTATACTGGTGGCGACGCGGGTATAATATGTCAGATCTCATAGATGAGCAGGGCGAGCTGTATACCTTGGAGGCCTTTGGAGCCGAAGAACTAGCTGTGATGGAAGAACAAGCGGAGCTGTAGTTAGGAACCTTAGTTCCCTCCTGTTTGTAATAAAAAGTACTTCCTTTATGTTTTTGTTGTACTAAAGAGCCAGACTCAGCTTTTATTTCAATAAAATATTTTATTTAACGTACCCAAAATCCGGGGCGTTAAAAGTATATATCTATATGGTACCATACCACAACAAAACGGCACAATACCGTGCGAGTACATTCATACGGTACCTTACCACAATAAAACGGTACAATACCGTACAAGTATATCCATACGGTAACAAACCACATCAAAATGGTACAATACCATACGCGTATATCGATACAGTACCATACGACAAACAAAACGGTATAATAATGTACGACAACATTCATACGGCACGATACCACACCAAAACGGTACAAAACCGTACGCAAAAATTCATACTGTACCACAACACACCAAAACGGTACAAAACCGTACGAGTATGTCTATACGGTACCATATCACAACAAAATAGTACAAATACCGTATGAGTATATCGATACGGTAACATAAGACAAAAAAAGAGTACAATCTCGTACGAGTACATCCAAACGGTACCATACAACAACAAAACGGTTTAATACCGTACAAGTATATCCATATGGTACCAAACCACACCAAAAGGGTACAATACCGTACACGTATATCGATACGGTACCATACGACAAAAAAATGGTACAATCCCGTACCATTACATCGAAACGGTACCATACCATACCAAAATGATACAATACCGTACGAGTACATTGATACAGTATAAGACCTAAAGAGTACATCTATATGGTACCATACTAGACTAGAATGGAACATTACCGTACCAGAACATCCATACGGTACCATACACAACAAAACGGTACAATACCGTTCGAGTATATCGATACGGTACCATCCGACAAAAAAATGGTACAATCTCGTACAAATACATCCATACGGTACCTTACCACAACAAAACGGTACAATACCATACAAGTACATCTATACAGTACCAAACCACACCAAAACGGTACAATATCGTACGCGTTAATCGATACTGTACCATACCGCAACAAAACGGTACTATAACGTACGTGTACATTTATATGGTAGTGTACGATACCAAAATGTTATATTACCGTACCAGAAAATCCATATGGTACCATACCACAACAAAACGGTTCATTACTGTACGAGTATATCAATACGATACCATATGACAAAAAAAGGGTACTTCCCGTACGAGTACATCTACACGATGTCTTACCACAACAAAACGGTACTATACCGTACAAGTATATCCATACGGTGCCAAACCACACCAAAACGGTACAATACCAAACAAGTACATCAATACATTATAATACGACAAAAAAATGGTACAATCCTGTATGAGTACATTGATACGGTACCATACCACAACAAAACGGTACAATACCGTACGTGCACATCTATACGGTATCATACAATACCAAAATGTTACATTACCGTACCAGAACATCCATACGAAACCATACTACAACAAAACGGTACAATACCGTTCAAGTATATCGATACGGTACCATACGACAAAAAACCAGTACAATCCCGTATGAGTACATCCATACGGTACCTAACCACTCCAAAACAGTACAATACCGTACAAGTACATCCATACGGTACAAAACCACCCCAAAATGGTACAATACCGTACGTGTCCATCGATGCGGTAGCATACAACATAAATATGATACAACCCCGTACGAGTACATCGATACGATACGATACCAAACCAAAATGGTACAATACCGTACGAGTACATCCATACTGTACCATACCATACCAAAATGGTACAAAACCGTACGACAACATAAATACGGTACCAGACCACACCAAAACAGTAAAATACCGTAAGAGTATATCCATACGGTACCATACCACAACAAAACGGTACAATACCATACAAGTACATTCATATGGTATCTTACCATAACAAAAATGGTACATTACCATACCAGAACATCCGTACAATACCATATAAAAAAAATGGTACAATACCGTACGAGTATATCGATACGGTACCATACCACACAAAAACGATTCAAAACTGTACGACAACATTCATACTGTACCATACTACACCAAAACGGTACAATACCGTACGAGTACATCTCTACGGTACCGTACCACACCAAAATGGTACATTACCGTACCAGAACATCTGTACAATACCATACCACAACAAAACGGTACAATACCGTACAAGTATATCGACACGATACCATACAACAAACAAAACAGTACAAACCCGTACGAGTACATCCATGCGGTACCATACCATACCAAAATGGTACAATAGCGTACGACAACAGCCATACGGTTGGATACCACACCAAAGCGATACAAAACCATACGACAACATTCATACTGTACCACACCACACCAAAACGGTACAAAACCGTACAAGTATATCTATATGGTTCCATACCACAAAAAAATGGTACAATATCGTACGAGTATATCCATACGGTACCTTACCACAATAAAATAGTACAATATCGTACAAGTATATCCATACGGTAACAAACCACACCAAAATAATACAATACCGTACGCATATATCGATACAGTACCATACGACAAACAAAACGGTACAATAATGTACGATAACATCCATACGGTACGATACCACACCAAAATGGTACAAAACCGTACAACAACATTCATACTGTACCACACCACACCAAAGCGGTACAAAACCGTACGAGTATATCTATACGGTACCATACCACAACAAAACGGTACAATACCGTACGAGTACGTCCATACGGTACCTTACCACAATAAAATGGTACAATACCGTACAAGTATATCCATACGGTAACAAACCAAACCAAAATGGTACAATACCGTATGCGTATATCGATACGGTACCATACGACAAACAAAACGGTACAATAATGTACGACAACATCCATACGGTACGATACCACACCAAAACGGTACAAAACCGTACGAAAAAATTCATACTGTACCATAACACACCAAAGTGGTACAAAACCGTATGAGTATGTCTATACGACAAAACAGTACAATACCGTACGAGTATATCGATACGGTAACATACGACAAAAAAATGGTACAATCCCGTACGATTACATCCAAACGGTATCATAGAACAACAAAACGGTATAATACCGTACAAGTATATCCATACGTGCGGAGGCTTCGGTCATAGCCTCGGTAACCTTGCCAAACTGTCATCAACCGAGGTCTTATATCGGTTCGGCCTACGGGATAGTATAGATGGGCCATAGCATATATCCTTCTATCTCCTCGTTCGGTATCGGGTCCCCTGTTAATGCTTCGGGGTATCACCGAAGTATGCCTTCCGTTAAGATCTCTGGAAGGAGTATAGCGTACCAAGAGGGGACCAGGAGCAATACGTGGCATGTAGGATCATCTAGGTCAGGTTTGGTCATGTGCTTCGTAACCGTCTTATCCGGTGCGTCATCTGTGATGTCACCCGAGGCGGTTACCCGAGCATATCCTTCATGCGCTACCTTGGAGGACAAGCAAACTTAGGTCTATAAATACAAAGGGACTCTAACCTAAAGAGGTATGCCGTCTATCCCTAACCCTAGATCTATATCCCCTTCTGAGATCTAACTTGATCGTCGGAGGGTCACTGGGCTATCCTAGCCCTAGTGACTTGTTGCAGGTTCAGAGGCAGGTGAACGGAGCAACGGAAGAGAAGTACTGATTTAGGCAAAGGTTCCTCAAATTCTAAACCCCGACAATTGGCGACTCTGCTGGGGAACTAGCCATCAATCCAACATCCACTTCCATCTTCCTTCTCCTACTCCATTCAACAATCCTGAATCAAACATGGTCGAGATTGACGATACGCATCACGGTGGAACCACCCACGGGCTCGGTTCCCTCGTCGATCACAACCTGGCTTCCGGCAGAGCAACCGCCCTAGGAAAGACCCATGTATCTGTCGGAATTGGCGCCGGAACGTCAGTTCCAGAAGCAGGACCATCTTCCGAGCTCCACTCCTACATCCGCCATCTTGAGCGAAAAATCGATGATCTCACGACGATGATGGAGCGCGATAGACACGTCCAAGATGAGTTGGCGGAGATTAAACACCTCCTCCAAATCTCCCTATCTCATTCCTCTGGGAGTCGCGGCGGAAGGAAGGACCGTCATACCTCCCCTCGCAGCCACGAAGTCGGTCACCTGCTAGAGCATAGACCCCGCCCTTCTGTCAAGGATCGTCTTGAGTCATCTAGAGCAGTGGACACTCGAGCCCCGAGGGACACGTCGCACAGGGACCGTTCCCGCTCCCCCGTGTAACTTCGAATGAGAGCGTCTCTGCCTCCTCCACTCACTCGGTCCAGGTGGGCAAGGCAGGTCAGGAATCTACCCCTAGCCTCACAAGGGCAGCCAGGGGAGATGACAGCCTAGTGGAGATCCAGACCAGGGGATAGCGCGAGCCCCTAAAAGGCCCCGGAGCCAGAAGCCCCATCGTCACAAACCCCGCCGGCGCACACAACAGGAGCCCGATCACCGAGCAACTCGAGCCTTCTGCTCGGGACCAGGAGCGCTTTCCCAGGAGATTAGTTAGTACTGCCCCAAATAAAAGGGAATATGAACGATTGGACAAGCTTGTTCCCAAGAAGCGTACAGCGACTGAGCGTCCAGACGGCCCCGACCGTTCGATCCGACCTCATCGCGACGCACGACTTACCCGACTCACGACCTCTCCCTTTGCAAGAGAGATCGACTCGGTTACCCCCCCCCCCCCCCCCCCCCAAAGGATTCACCCAACCCAAGTTTGCCAAATACGACGGCAAGACCGAGGCGTACACTCATCTGGTTCAGTATAAACTCGTCATGTCTCAGTTTCTTCGGAACGAACCCTCAGACGACGCCTTCTTGTGCAAAGTGTTTCCCGCAAGCCTCAGCAACTTGGGCCTCACTTGGTTCAATCAACTCCCGGCTCGGTCAATTTCTTCATTCGATTCCCTTTGCGATGCCTTCATGGCCCGATTCGTAACAAGCAACAAGCACGAGAAGGAGATCGACTCCCTCTTAGTCCTCCGCAAGCGGAACGACGAAATGCTTCGGCAGTACGCTGGCCATTACTGGGAACTGTTCAATGAGATAGAAGGTTGTGACGGTGTCATCTCTGCCCGAGGATTCAAGCTCGGTCTCACCTCCCAGGATGAGCAGGTCTATGACGACCTCGCTCGCCATAAGCCAAACTCTATGAAGGACCTTATGACTCGTATTGAGGGCTGGTGCCAGCTCATCGAATCTAAGGCAGAGAGAGGCATCGGGAAGCCGACAAGTTCCAAGACATTAAATACCTCAGTGTCCACGCCGGCCCCCGCACCTGTCTCAACGCCAAAGAAACAGGTCAATACCATCAAGCAGTCGCAAAGAAGAGGTCCGAAGCCAAATGACTTCAACGCTAAGAAAACTGTTTTCACCATTCCTATCTACAGAATCATTGATCAGGTGAAGGGTCAGCCCTTTTTCTCCTTCCCAAATCAAAAGCTAGGAACCGAAAACGGCAAAATCAAGAACCCCATCGTCCGATGCAGTTACCACAACGAGCAAGGTCATTTCACCATAGCATGCAAGCCCTTCAAGGCATACTTGGAATAGCTTGTCGCTGGTGGCCACCTCGGCAACTTCATCAATCACGAGAAGACAACGGCTCGGGCACAACGGACCGAAGAAAACACCGAGGAAGTAGTCCAAACAATCCATGTCATACACGGTCCCCTGAACCCCGAAGCCGCCCGCATCATCCGAGCCGATCTAAACAAAGCTTCCTCCTCAAAACAGGTCATGTTGGTCGGTCCCGCATCGAAGCGCCCCAGAACCGATGACGGTTCCACATGGACGATAACATTCATCGAGAAGGATCTCGACCGCATCCAGCTACCCCACAATGACGCCCTCATGGTCACGCTACGCATCGAAACTTTCAACGTCCGACGCATCCTCGTAGACCAGGGCAACTCGGCCGAAGTCATGTACTACTCTTTGTTCAAGGAACTGAAGATTCCCGACACCGACCTCCGTCCCTCCGAAGTTCCTCTTATCGGCTTCAACGGAGCTCCTGTCTGGCCCATCGGCACGATCACTCTTCTTATTCGTACCGGTTCGGTGACTCTTGAAATGGAATTCGTGATAGTTGACATCCCTAGCCCTTACAATGCAATTGTCGAACGCACCTGGTTGCATAGGCTCAAAGCGATTGCCTCCCCCTATCACCGAGTGGTCCATTTCATCGGCACTTACGGGCACCAAGAAGACTTGTACGGAGACCAAACTGCGGCCAAGAAGTGCTACATCAATGCCATCCGAAGTAATAAACAGACCTCCCAGGTTAATCTCATTGAAGTCCCCGAGGCCCCAGTTTTGGAAGACGTCGGTCGATCCCCCGACGACAAAACCATAGAGGACGTGGCCACCATCCCAATAACCAAAGACGGTTCCCGTTTCTTCTTTGTCAATTCCTCAATTAGTGATACTGAACGGAATGACACGGTAGCCTTTCTCAACAGAAACATCGAAGTGTTCGCTTGGACCCCATATGAGGTGCCTGGGGTCGACCCCTCCTTCATTTGCCACGAGCTCAACATCGATCGAGCCAAACGCCCGGTCTTGCAAAAGGCGCGACGGTCCTCTCCTCTTCATTCCGAGGCCGTTATCGAAGAAGTTAACTGACTCCTGAACGCAAGAGCAATCAGAGAAGTCCAGTACCCCAAGTGGCTGGCCAACACCATCGTAGTCAAGAAAAAGAGTGGCAAATGGCGTGTCTGCGTCGATTACTCAAACCTTAATGACGCCTGCCCAAAGGACTTCTTTCCACTCCCTCGTATTGACCAGCTCGTCGACGCCACCTCCGGACATGAGCATCTTAGCTTCTTGGATGCCTACCGGGGCTACCGCCAGATTGCCATGAGTGAAGGCAATGTAGAGAACACGGCCTTCATTACCCCCATGGCATCTTCAGGTACCTTGTTATGCCCTTCGGTTTAAAGAACGCCGGGGCCACTTTTCAGCGAATGATCACCAAGATGTTCGAAGCGCTACTAGGCGACACTATGCTGGCTTACATCGACGACATGGTGGTTAAAATTTTGCGCGCCGGTGATCATCTAACTCACCTCACCGAAGTCTTTAAGATACTCAGGAAACACAAGCTCCGCCTCAATGCCAAGAAATGCGTCTTCGGTGTCAGCTCTGGCAAATTTCTTGGCCACCTCGTCTCCCAACGCGGTATTGAGGCCGACCCTTCCCAGATTCTTGCCATTACTCAACTCTCGGCTCCCCACAACAAGCGCGATGTTCAGCGTCTGACCGGCATGGCCACAGCCCTGAATCGGTTTATAAGCCGCTCTTCGGATAAATGCCAGCCATTTTTCACACTTTTGAAAGGCAGCCGACGGAGCTTCAATTGGACAGAAGACTGCAACCGAGCCCACCAACAACTGATGGAGTATATTTCCAAAGCCCCACTCCTAGTCACCCCTCGGGACCAAGAGGACTTGTTCCTCTACCTAGCTGTCTCTCAGCATGCTGTCAGCTCGGTCCTCGTTCGCCAGGAGGATCGGGATCATCAGCCAATCTACTATTCCAGCAAAACAATAACTCCCGCCGAGACGCGTTATCTACCGTTAGAAAAGCTTGTCCTTGCCCTCGTCTCAGCCTCTAGGAAGCTCGCTCCCTATTTCCAGTCACACCGTATCATTGTCCTTACCGAGTACTCTCTCAAGTCTCTCCTCCGGAAGGCCGACCTCTCCAACCGAATCTCACAATGGGCCGTCGAGCTTGCCAATTTTGAAATCCATTTTCAGCCTCGGACAGCAATAAAAGCTCAGGTACTCGCCGACTTCATAGCCGAGCTCACCCCGACCAGTACACCCGCTTCGGCTCCCACCCCAAGCACCGAGGCATTACTCCAGGCCAACCCTAGCACAGCATGGCAGCTTTTTCATGGCGATGTTTGGAAAATGTACGTCGATGGTGCCTCCAACAGCCGAGGCGCAGGAGCAGGAATCATCCTCCTCTCGCCCTCCGGTGTCTTGCACGAAAGCTCACTATCCATCGACTTCCCAGCCTCTAACAATGAGGACGAATATGAAGCACTAATTTCCGGACTCAAAACTGCCAAAGCCATTGGCATCGAAGAACTCGTGGTTTGACTCGCAATTGGTGGTTAACCAGCTCTCCGAGGAATATGAAGCTCGAGACGACCGCATGCGTACCTACCTCAGCGCCGCAGTCCAGCTCATTAAATGCTTCAAAGCAATCAGAGTCGAGCACATCTCCCAGGAACAAAACGCCCACGCCGACGCCCTTGCAGGACTCGCTTCGGCATGCTCGTCTACAAGACACCGTTCTATCTCCTTTAATTCCATTGACAAGCCCAGTTTCGAGCTTGAAGTACTAAATAAGGAGATACTCAACATAGAGCTTGGCCCAAGCTGGATGGATGAAATTGTCATTTACCTGAGAGATGACTCCCTTCCAGCTGACAAAAAGGAA
Organism: Rhododendron ovatum; assembly: GCA_019656835.1. Taxonomy (NCBI): domain Eukaryota; kingdom Viridiplantae; phylum Streptophyta; class Magnoliopsida; order Ericales; family Ericaceae; genus Rhododendron; species Rhododendron ovatum. The sequence goes on along the minus strand of CM033797.1, from coordinate 14,760,848 downwards.
GCTCACCGACTCTGAAACAAAGCCGCCCTCTTCTGGCTCAATCCCAACGACAAACTTTACCAAAGATCATTTACCGGACCATACTTATTGGTTGCGCACCCACATCAAGTCCCGGGCATCATCGAAGAGCTTCATGCCGGTGACAGCGGTTGTCACTCCAGTGGACGGTCCCTCGCCCACCGAGCCATCACTCAGGGGTATTAGTGGCCGACAATGAAGAAGGACTCCGAAGAATTCGTCAAGCGCTGCAAGAGGTGTCAGATGTTTGCTCCCATTATCCACCAACCGGCCCGGGACCTCAGCCCTCTCACCAGCCTATGGCCCTTCTCCCAATGGGGCATGGATATCGTTGGCAAGCTCCCAGTCGCTCCAGGGGGATTCAAGTTCCTCTTAACCGCAACTGATTATTTTTCAAAATGGGTCGAGGCCGAGCCCCTGGTCACCATCGAAGAAACAGATGTCATCCGCTTTGTGTGGCGCAACATCATCTCTCGCTTCGGTGTGCCGTTCACCATAATTACAGATAATGGAAGGCAGTTTACAGGGAAGAAGTATAAGGCCCTGCTTGACGAATATGGTATCAAAGGGGACACATCCACTCCGGCTTACCCCCAGGGTAACGGACAGGTCGAGGCTGCAAACAAGGCTATTTCATCTGGACTCAAGCGACGACTCGAGTCACGACGGGAAAAGTGGGCTGAAGAGCTACCCAGGGTACTCTGGGGCTACCGTACTACTTCTCGGCGCTCCACTGGTCGCACTCCTTTTTCTTTAGCATTTGGAATGGAGGCGGTCATCCCTCTCCAAGTCGGACTCCCAACAATGCGCACAGAAAACTTTGACGAGTCGGTCAACAACAAAAGCATCGCTTCGGACCTCGACTTAGCCGAAGAGGAGCGGGACAACGCAAGGATTAAGCTCGCTTCATACCAACAGAAGGTTGCAAAAGGTTACAACCGAAGCGTCCGCCTTAGGTCATTCAAGCCTGACGATCTCGTTTGAAAAAAGGTGGTGGAGAAATCTAAAAAGAGAAAGCTACTGCCCAATTGGGAGGGCCCCTACCGAGTTCTCAAGCACCTCGGATCAGGAAATTACAAATTGGAGAAGTTGGATGGTTCCCCCATTGCTAAAACATGGAATGCAAACAACTTGAAGAAGTTCTACGGATAGTCCTCGGTTACCGAAGCCCGCTTAGTCTTTATTATGTTGCATTTTCTTTTAAAAAGTTTGGAAGGCAATTTGCTTATGTATTGGCAGCACTCCAAGTTTGAATGAGAATTCCTTCTTTGGCACTATTCGTACAATGAGTCTGACTGTTTAAATCACTTACTCGGTCCGTTCTTGCCCGGACCGTTTATACCGACTTCAGGGATATTGTTCTCCCATAGATGATACTCTCGGACAAAATTCCCACCAAGTCGCCCAGGCCCCTCCGGTCGTCTGGATTTCTAGTCACTCGCTTTAAGAATACTCGACCTCTCCCCGAGCCCCTTATAATGACCCACCAGAAGTTCCCCACTGCTCGGACTCGCTGCGTTACGAACCTATGGCACAAGCCATACCTCTTCGTGACCCCGGCCTACGTCTCGTAGCAGTAATACCATCTCGCGTTTACTCGCTAGACTTAATTCCATTAAACAAACATGCGTACAAACCCAAAATTCTTTAAATTATTACTTCTGATTCGGTCCCTACCGACCCTCCTTGAAGCAGGGGCTTCGAATCAAATCACTTTTTCTTGATTAAACATCTTTTCTATGATTGGAAAAAACTCTCCGGTTAATGCTTCGGTCAAACTTTTCTAATGAACCTTTCAAAGTCTCACCGAAGCAGGGGAATCATAATCCAAGGAGCAAACCAATCATATAAGCATTTCAAAGATGGCATTCAAAAAAAAAAGAAGCATTCATTCACAAAACACTGTGGGTTTCGGCAACAATCCATAAAGAAAAAGTTACTGCATCAATATCAAACATTTACAAACTTTGGAGCAGCAAACTCCCAATGTTCGGAGCCGTCCAGTCAAAAGTTACAGAATTCAAAGACATGAAATCTCAAAAATAAAAGAGGACACTATCCTAAGAGCGGGCTGGGTGGTCGAGCTGGTCCTCGGGCGTAGGGGCATTTGGATCGACTTGGTTCCCGAAGCCTTGGTCCTCGGACGCAGGCTCCACCACCTCCTCCTCTTCTTCTGGAAGAACAAGCTCCTCGGGAGGCGCCTCGGGGAGTGTTCGGAGTTCAGAGTCTTCAGGGAGGTTGAGCCTCCTCACCAAGGCTTCATGGCCATACTGAAGGCCGTCCAAGAAACGGTCCCGATGCAGCTCAGCCTCAATCTCCCGAACTTGCTTTTTATTCTCTACTCCGGTTGCGTCCCAGCCTTCATCGTAGCCTCTCTTCCTCGCAAAGTCAACCTCCGTGGTCCGGGTGACTCGCAGTGTGTTGGCATCCTCCTCAGCCTTGGCGGCTCTGGTCTCTGCCTCCACCCTCTCCCTGTCGCACCGTTGGAAGTCCGCCAGGTAGAGCTCGCAAGTCTCCCGAGCCAGTTTAAGGTCCTCCTCCTTCCGAGCCAGCTCCCGAGCAAGCTTCTCGGTCTTCTCTTCCTGTGCCTTGCACCGATCATTAATAGCCAATGCCCGAGCTCCCACCTGCAAACAAAAAAAAGAGAAGAAATTCAACAATTGCAAACTTTCAGATTGAAGAGAACGGGACTTAAAACCATTAACTCACATTGAAAATGGCCCGAGCTATCTCGGCCGTGACGTCCTCGGTCAAGTCAGAGACGGCCCGGGCATCCCTCGGAAGGATGCTTCCTCAGAGTATCCTGAAGGCCACACCGAGGTTCTTCACACTGTCGGCGTGGTGGATCTACCGGCCAGCAAAGTGACGGAACTCCGGAGCCCAAGGGAGCTCCCTAGGATTAACCCATTCTCCACCTTCCTCCCCGGCGTTCCCGGCTCCTCCGCCTTGCTCCTCCTCCTCGGGGATTTCGATTGTTTCCTGGCCTCCTCCTCGGCCATCCCCTCGGTCCTCGAACTGCGGTCTCTTCTCTGGGGGCTCATGGGGGGAAGCGGGAGGCACCCTCGAAGTCCCGGCACCAGGAGTACCGGGGGCTGTTCCCCGGCCTCCGGCTCCTCAAGTTCAGCACTTCGCGAGTTTCGGGTCCCACCATTTCCTTGCTTAGCCCGGTTCTCTCTGTGGTCTCTCGATCAACCTCCTAGCAAATCACTCCCCGAGGAGCTGATGTGCTGCCCTCGGCTTCGTTCTCTCCGCCTCCCCTCCTTACCCCTCTTCCTGCGCCTCTCCCGGCTCTTCCTCCTCGGCCTCATCCTCGACCTGCCCGCGGGACCCCCTGTTGCCTCGATTTCTTTTTTAAAAAGCTGGTGTAGGTTGGGACGTACCAGAGCAGCTCTGGGGCGTACCGATTGGAGATTGGAATAGCGTAGGCCGCTATAATTTAGGACCGATTAGCTCTCTCCCGAAGTTGTTAAACGACTCCCTCGGCTGCAAGGCAAAACCAAAAGCAAGGGATCAGAACAAAGTACGCAGGGCATAACAAAAACATACAAAATATCTACCGAGGAGTAACTTCTACCAACCAGGAGCCCCGGTCCCAAATTGCACCCTGGTAGTCGTATCGGCATTCTCCCCGGGCCCGAACATGAAATTGCCGGTCACCGAAAGGTAAATATGTGCCCACTCCTCAGAGTCGGGGAGACGATCTATAAGAAACATGTCATACCCCGTCCTGCACGAGAGGTAGTACCGGTTACTCTCTCGGTTGACTCCTAAGAGGTATACTCCGAAGAGTTCCTCGACCCCAAAAGTCAAGTTGAACTGCCTCCTCAGCTCAATAATGCTTGTAATGATTCGGTAGGAGTTCATCGTAAGCTGGGAGGAGGTAAGAGAAAGGGTCCGGAGAACTCGTCGGACAAATTGATGAAGGGGGAATCTAATCCCTCCTTCAGTAATTGCCATCAAGGGAAAAATCAATTCCCCTGGTCGGTGAGGAAGGACCTTGGGGTTGTTGTCAGGAAGCAGCCGGACCTCTACGTCCGAAGGGATGCTGTATAAACCCTTCTAAATTCGGCGTAGGCAGCTGGGGTCTCGTCAAAGTATTGGTTCAGATAGGGGCACGGCCTCATCGGCCTCCTTCGTCCCCGAATCTCCTCAGGGGCATCAGCGAATGGGCCCAGTCCGTGGCTCGAAGTACTAGGGATTTCCATCTCCCAAGGAGCGAAGGCTGTAACTGGGCGTGAAGCTCTAAGGGGGTCCGAAGGCTCAATGACGTCCAACGGGATTCGGTAAACAACCTAGGCACGACACTCCTCAAAAATTTCCTCAAGGTCAGTAGAAGTGGAGCTACTGGTACTGTCCGAGGAGACTTCAACAACCATTCGCCCCTACCTAGCAAAAGAAGATGTATGCAAAAACCCGTTAGCTATATGCCTAGGGAAAAGCAACATGACCTAGTAAATAGGGGCGAAACGGTCATCGCTCCTCGGTATATTCCTGGGGACCCTTCCTCGAGTAAGGTCTCCGAGGCCAGTGGTTGTTTCTATGATCTCGGGTTGAAGATTGGCCTCGGGAAGAATGTGGACCTCTGTTTGAATCTAGACCTCGAGAAAACTAAGAACACAGCGCTAGAAACACCCAACACCACCGTAGGTCGAACAGCGGCGAGCGGCGGTACGGCCGCAACGCAAGAGAAATATGGATTAAAGGGAAGAAAACTTGAAGAAAACGATCAAAACATGAAAACCAGCGATCGAAAATCATCATACCTGAGTTTTGTGTCAAGATCCGCGTCCAAAATGCTCAAAATCTCGATTGAAAGATGGAAACAGACGGCGGCGGCGGTTCGACTTCAGAAGCGGAGAGAAAGTGACCGATTCTCCTCTGTCTTTCCTATTTATAATGGGAGGGGTGAAAGGCTACGCGGGAAACGAAGCGTTGTGATCCGGATCGTCGGATCTTTGACGCGTGTTATCATCGGACGGCCAGCATCAGGGGCTCAACACCGAGGATAGGCACCAGATATTTAGGCCTTAGGCGTGATGACGCGTGTCACTGAAGCAACCTTTCGTACCAATCAACTGACATGGCACGTGCCGAGACAGTCTTTCCATCCTGAGACCTTGGCAACCGCTGACACGTGGCCCTCACCATTGGCGGAGGATGAGTGGAATCTACCGAGGCTAGCGCTATCATCACAGAATGACGTTTCATGCAATGAGGTCAAGACCCCGAAGCAAGGCTGCAAAGCTCCAGGGACTTGAGAGGCTATTGTGGAGGCTTCGGTCATAGCCTCGGTAACCTTGCCAAACTGTCATCAACCGAGGTCTTATATCAATTCGGCCTACGGGATAGTATAGATGGGCCACAGCATATATCCTTCTATCTCCTCGTTTGGTATCGGGACCCCTGTTAATGCTTCGGGGTATCACCGAAGTATGCCTTCCGTTAAGATCTCTGGAAGGAGTATAGCATACCAAGAGGGGACCAGGAGCAATACGTGGCATGTAGGATCATCTAGGCCAGATTTGGCCATGTGCTTCGTAACTGCCTTATCCGGTGCGTCATCTGTGATGTCACCCGAGGTGGTTACCCGAGCGTATCCTTCACGCGCTACCTTGGAAGACAAGCAAACCTAGGCCTAAAAATACAAAGGGATTCTAACCTAAAGAGGTATGCCGTCTATCCCTAACCCTAGATCTATATCCCCTTCTGAGATCTAACTTGATCGTCGGAGGGTCACTGGGCTATCCTAGCCCTAGTGACTTGTTGCAGGTTCAGAGGCAGGTGAACGAAGCAACGGAAGAGAAGTACTGATTTAGGCAAAGGTTCCACAAAATCTAAACCCCGACAATACAGTACCAAACCACACCAAAACGGTACAATACCGTACGCGTACATCGATACAGTACCATACGACCAAAAAATGGTACAATCCCGTACGAGTACATCGATATGGTACCATACCATACCAAAATGATACAATACCGTACGAGTACATCGATACAGTACAATAACTAAAGAGTACATCTATATGGTACCGTACTAGACTAGAATGGATCATTACCGTACCAGAACATCCATACGGTACCATACCACAACAAAACGGTACAATACCGTTTGAGTATATCGATACGGTACCATCCGACAAAAATATGATACAATCCCGTACAAATACATCCATACGGTACCCTACCACAACAAAACGGTACAATACCGTACAAGTACATCCATACGGTACCAAACCACACCAAAACGGTACAATATCGTACGCATGAATTGATACTGTACCATACCGCAACAAAATGGTACAATAACGTACGTGTACATTTATATGGTAGTGTACGATACCAAAATGTTACATTACCGTACCAGAAAATCAATACGGTACCATACCACAACAAAACGGTTCCATACCGTACGAGTATATCAATACAATATGAGTATATCTATACGGTACCATACCGCAACAAAACGGTACAATACCGTACGAGTATATCGATACGGAAACATACGACAAAAAAATGGTATAATCCCGTACGAATACATCCATACGGTACCTTACCACAACAAAACGGTATAATACCGTACAAATATGTTCATACGGTACCAAACCACACCAAAATGGTACAATACCGTACGCATATATCGATACGGTACCATACGATAAAAAATGGTACAATCCCGTACAAGTACATCGATACGGTACCATACCGTATTGAAACGATACAATACCGTGCGAATACATCGATACGGTACAATATCGAAAGATTCTATCTATATGGTACCGTACCAGACTAGAATGCAAAATTACCGTACCAGAACATCCATACAGTACCATACCACAACAAAATGGAACAATACCGTTCGATTATATTGATACGGTACCATCCGACAAAAAAATGGTACAATCCTGTACGACTAAATTCATACGGTACCTTACCACAACAAAACCATACAATACCGTACAAGTACATCCATACGGTACCAAACCACACCAAAATGTAACAATATCGTACACGTATATCGATACGGTACCATACAACAAAAAATTGTACAATCTCGTACGAGTACATCGATACGGTTTCATACCATATCAAAAAGGAACAAAACCGTACGACAACATTCATACGGTACCATACCACTCCAAAACGGCACAACACCGTACGACTACGTCCATACGGTACCATACCACAAAGAATCGATACAATAACGTACATGTACATCTATATGGTACTGTACGATACCAAAATGTTACATTACCGTACCGAAAAATCCATACGGTATCATACCACTCCAAAACGGCACAACACCGTACGACTACGTCCATACGGTACCATACCACAAAAAATCGATACAATAACGTACATGTACATCTATATGGTACTATACGATACCAAAATGTTACATTACCGTACCGAAAAATCCATACGGTATCATACCAATACAAAACAGTACAATACCGTACGAGTATTTCAATACGATACCATACGAAAAAAATAGTACATCCCGTACGAGTACATCTATACGGTACCTTACCACAACAAAACGGTACAATACCATACAAGTATATCCATACGGTACCAAACACACCAAAACAATACAATATCGAACATGTACATCAATACAGTACAATATGACAAAAAATAGTACAATCCAGGACGAGTACATCGATACGATACCATACCACACCAAAACGGTACAATACCGTATGACAACATTCATACGGTACCATATAACACCAAAACGGTACAAAACCGTACGACAACATTCATAATGTACCACACCACACCAAAACGGTGCAATATCGTATGAGTACATCCATACGGTACCAAACCACACCAAAACGGTATAATACCGTACGAGTATATCGAAACAGTACCATCCGACAAAAAAATGATATAATCCCGTACAAGTACATCCATACGATACCTTATCACAACAAAACAGTACAGTACCGTACAAGTAAATCCATACAGTACCAAATCACACCAAAATGTTATAATATCGTACGCGTATATCGATACGTTACCAGACAACAAAAAATTGTACGATCCCGTAGGAGTACATCGATACGATATCATACCACACAAAAACGGTACAAAACTGTACGATAACATTCAGACGGCACAATACCACACCAAAACTGTATAACACCGTACGAGTACGCCGATACGGTACCATACCTTAACAAAACGGTACAATACCGTACGTGTACATCTATACAGTACTGTACGATACCAAAATGTTACATTACTGTACCAGAACATCCATACGGTACCATACCACAACAAAACGGTATAACACCGGACGAGTATATCGATACGGTTCCATACGACATAAAAACGGTACAATTCCGTACAAGTACATCCATACGGTACCTTACCACAACAAAATGGTATAATAAAGTACAAGTATATCCATACGGTACCAAATCACACCAAAATGGTATAATACCGTACGCGTATATCGATACGGTGCCATATGACAAAAAAATGATTCAATCCCGTACGAGTACATCGGTACGGTACCATAAGACATAAAAACGGTACAATACCGTACGACAACATCCATACGGTTCCATACCACACAAAAATGGTACAAAATCATACTATACGACAAAAAAAGGGTACAATCCCATACAAGTACATCCGTACGGTACCTTACCAAAATAAAACGGTATAATACCGGACAAGTACATCCATACGGTACCAAACCACACCAAAACGGTACAATATCGTACGGAAAAGGTCATACGGTACCATACCACACAAAAACGATAAAATACTGCACGACAACATTCATACTGTACCATATTACACCAAAAGGGTAAAGTACCGTATAAGTACGTCCATGTGGTACCATACCACAACAAAACGATACAATACAGTAACGAGTACATCTGTACGGTACCGTACCACACCAAAATGGCACATTACAGTAACAGAATATCCATACGGTACCATACCACAGCAAAACGGTCCAATATCGTACGAGTATATCGATATGGTAACATACGACAAAAAAAAAGTACAATCCCGTATGAGCATATCCATACGGTACCATACCATACCAAAATGGTACAATACCGTACGACAACATCCATACCGTACGATACCACACCAAAACGGTACAAAACCGTACGACAACATTCATACTGTACCACACCACATCAAAACAGTACAAAACCGTACGAGTATATCTATACGGTATCATACCACAACAAAACGGTAACAAACCATACCAAAATAGTACAATACCATATGCGTATATCGATACCATACCACACAAAAACGGTACAATACCGTACGACAACATCCATACGGTTCCGTACCACACCAAAACCGTATGACAATATTCATACTATACCACACCACACAAAAACGGTACAATATTGTACAAGTATATCAATACGGTACCATACCACAATAAAATGGTACAATACCGTACGAGTATATCGATATGGTACCATACGATAAAAAATGGTACAATCCCATACGAGTACATCCATACGGTACCGTACCACTACAAAACGGTACAATACCGTACAAGTATATCTATACGGTACCTAACCACACCATAACGGTACATTACCAAACAAGTACATCGATACGGTACGTTACGACAAAAAAATTGTATAATCCCGTACGGGTACATCGATACGGTATCATACCACACCAAAATGGAACAATCCCGTACGAGAACATCCATACGGTACGACAACACACCGAAATGGTACAATACGGTACGAGTACATCCATACGGTACCATACCACAACAAAACGGAACAATATCGTACGAGTACATCCATACGGTACCTTACCACAACAAAACGGTATAATACCGTACAAGTATATCTATACGTTACCAAACCATACCAAAACGGTATAATATCGTACACGTATATCGATACGGTACCAAACGACAAAAAAATGGTTCAATCCTATACGAGTCATCGATACGGTACCATACCACACAAAAACGGTATAATATCGTACGAGTACATCCATACGGCACCATACGACACCAAAACGGCACAAAATCATACGACAACATTCATACTGTGTCATACCACACCAAAACGGTACAATAGCGTACGAGTACGTCCATACGGTAGCATACCACAACAAAATGGTACATTATCGTATGAGTACATCTCTACGGTATCGTGCCACACCAAAATGGTACATTACCGTACCAGAACATTCATACGGTGCCATACCACTACAAAACGGTACAATACCGTACGAGTATATCAATACGATACCATACGTCAAAAAAACGGTACATCCCGTACGAGTACATCTATACAGTCCCTTACCGCAACCAAAACGGTACAATACCGTACAAGTATATTCAAACGGTAGCAAACCATAGCAAAATGATACAATACCGAACAAGTACATCGATCCAGAACAATACAACAAAAAAATGGCACAATCCAGTACGAGTACATCAATACGGTACCGTACCACACCAAAACGGTACAATACGGTATGACAACATCCATACAGTACCAAACAACACCAAAATCGTACAAAATCGTACGACAACATTCATACTATACCACCCCACACAAAAATAGTACAATATCGTATAAGTATATCCATACGGTACCAAACCACACCAAAACGGTACAATACCGTACGACTATATCGAAACGGTACCATCCGACAAAAAAATGATACAATCCCGTACAAGTACGTAAATACGGTACCTTACTAGAACAAAATGGTACAGTACCGTAAGAGTACATCCATACGGTACCAAACCACACCAAAACAGTACAATATCGTAAGCGTATATCGATACAGTACCATACAACATCCATACGATATCATATCACAACAAAACGGTACAATACCGTATGAGTATATCGATACGGTACCATACGACAAAAAAATGGTACAATCCCGTATGAGTACATCCATACGGTATCTTACCACAACAAAACGGTCCAATGCCATACAAGTATATCCATACGATAGCAAATCACACCAAAACCGTACAATATCGTAAGCGTATATCGATACCGTACCATACAATAAAAAATTATACAATCCCGTACGAGTAATTCGATACCGTATCATACCAAACCAAAACGGTTCAAAACCGTACGACAACATTCATACGGTCTTATACCACACAAAAACGGTACAATACCGTACGAATAAGTCCATACGGTACCATACAATAACAAAACGGTACAATATCGTACGTGTACATCTATACGGTACTGTACGATACCAAAATGTTACATTACCATACCAGAACATCCATACAATACCACACCACAACAAAACGGTAAAATATCGTACGAGTATATCGATACGGTACCATACGACAAAAAAAATGGTAAAATCCCGTATGAGTACATTCATACGGTACCTTACCACACCAAAAACGTACAATACTGTACAAATACATCCATACGGTATCAAACCACACAAAAATGTAACAATATCGTACACATATATCGATACGGTACCAGAAAACAAAAAATTGTACATTCCCGTTCGAGTACATCGATACGGTATCATACCACACAAAAATGTTAAAAAATCGTACGACAACATTCATACCGTACCATACCACACCAAAACTCTACAACACCGTACGAGTACGTCCATACGGTACCATATCTCAAAAAAACGGTACAATATCGCACGTGTACAGCTATACAGTACTGTACGATACCAAAATGTCATATTACCGTACCAGAACATCCATACGGTACCATACCACAACAAAACTGTATAACACCGGACGAGTATATCGATACGGGACCATACGACATAAAAATGGTACAATCCCGTACGAGTACATCCATACGGTACCTTACCACAACAAAACGGTATAATACCGTACAAGTATATCTATATGGTACCAAACCAAATCAAAACGGTACAATACCGAATAAGTACATCGATACAGTACAATGCGACAAAAAAATGGTACAATCCAGTACGAGTACATCGATACGTTACCATACCACACCAAAACGGTATAATACCGTACGACAACATCCATACGGCACCATACAACACCAAAACGGTACAAAATCGTACAACAACATTCATACTGTACCACACCACACAAAAATGGTACAATATCGTATGAGTACAACCATACGGTACCAATGCACACAAAACGGTACCATCCGATAAAAAAATGGTACAATTCCGTACAAGTACATTCATACGGTACCTTACCACAACAAAATGGTACAATATCATACAAGTACATCCATACGGTACCAAACCACACCAAAACGGTACAATATCGTAAGCATATATCGATACGGTACCATACAACAAAAAATTATACAGTCCCGTACGAGTACATTAATACGGTTTCATACCACACCAAAACCAAACAAAACCGTTCGACTACGTCCATACGGTACCATACCACAAAAAAAATGATACAATAACGTACGTGTACATCTATATGGTACTGTACGATACCGAAATGTTACATTACCATACCAGAAAATTCATACGGTACCATACCACAACAAAACGGTACAATACCGTACAAGTATATCAATACGATACCATACGATAAAAAAATGGTACATTCCGTACGAGTACATCTTTACGGTACCTTACCACAACAAAACTGTATAATACCGTACAAGTATATCCATACAGTACCAAACAACACCTAAATGGTACATTACTGAACTAGTACATCGATACAGTACAATACAACAAAAAAATGGTACAATCCAGTATGAGTACATCGATACGATATCATACCACACCAAAATGGTAAATATCTACGACAACATCTATACAGCACCATACAACACCTAAATGGTACAAAATCGTACGACAACATTCATACAGTACCACACCACACCAAAACGGTACAATACAGTATGAGTATATTGAAACGGTACCATCCGACAAAAAAATGATATAATACCGTACAAGTACATCCATACGGTACCAAACCACACCAAAACGGTATAATATCGTACGTGTATATCGATACGTTACCAGACAACAAAAAATTGTAAGATCCCGTACGAGTACATCGATACGGTATCATACCACACAAAAATGGTACAAAACTGTATGATAACATTCATATGGTACCATACCACACCAAAACTGTACAACACCGTACGAGTTCGTCCATATGGTACCATACCTCAACAAAACGGTATAACACCGGATGAGTATATCGATACGGTAACATACGACATAAAAACGGTACAATCCCGTACAAGTACATCCATACGGTACCTTACCACAACAAAATGATATAATACCGTACAAGTATATCCATACAGTACCAAACCGCACAAAAATAGTACAATACCGTCTGCGTATATCGATACGGTACCATACGACAAGAAAATAGTTCAATACCGTACAAGTATATCCATACGGTACCAAACTATACCAAAATGGTACAATCCCGTACGAGTACATCGGTACAGTACCATACGACACAAAAACGGTACAATACCATACTATACGACAAAAAAGGGTACAATCCCATATAAGTACATCCATACGGTATCTTACCAAAATAAAATGGTATAATACCGTACAAGTACATCCATACGGTACCAAACTACACCAAAACGGTACAATATTGTACGAGAAAGTTCATACGGTACCATATCAGACAAAAACGATACAAGACTGTACGACAACATTCATACTGTACCATATTACACCAAAACTGTAAAATACCGTACGAGTACGTCCATGTGGTACCATACCACAACAAAATGATAAAATACCGTACGACTACATTTATACGGTACCATATCACACCAAAATGGTACATTACCGTATTAGAACATCTATACGGTACCATACAACAGCAAAATAGTACAATACCGTACGAGTACATCGATACGGTACCATACGACAAAAAAATAGTACAATCCCGTACGAGTATATCCATACGGTACCATACCATACCAAAATCGCACAATACCGTACGATAACATCCATACGGTACGATACCATACCAAAAAGGTACAAAACCGTATGACAACATTTACTATATCACACCACATCAAAACGGTAAAAAACAGTACGAGTATATCTATACGGTACCATACCACAAAAAACGGCAACAAACCACACCAAAACTATAAAAATACCTTACGCGTATATCGATACGGTACCATACGACAAAAAATTGTACAATCCCTTACGAGTACATCAATACGGTACCATACTACACACTAACGGTACAATACCGTACGACAACATCCATATGGTTCTGTACCACACCAAAATCGTACAAAATCGTACGACAACATTCATACTATACCACACCACACCAAAACGGTATAATACTGTACGAGTATATCCATATGGTACCATAGCACAATAAAACGGTACAATACCGTGCGAGTATATCGATACAGTACCATACGACAAAAAAGAATACAATACCGTACGTGTACATCTATATGGTACTGTACGACACTGAAATGATACATTACCGTACCAGAACATTCATACGGTACCATACCACAACAAAATGGTACAATACCGTACAAGTATGTCGATACGGTACCATACGACAAAAAATCGGTTCAATCCCGTATGAGTACATCCATACGGTACCTTACCACACCAAAAAAGTATAATACCGTACAAGTACATCCATACGGTACAAAACAACACCAAAACGGTACAATACCGTACGTGTATATCGATGCGGTAACATACGACAAAAAAATGGTACAATCTCGTACGATTACATCGATACGATACCATACGAAACAAAAATGGTACAATATCGTACGAATACATCCATACGGTACCATAATACACCAGAACGGAACAAAATCGTACGTCAACAAAAATACGGTACCAGACTACACCAAAACGGTACGATACCGTAAGAGTATATCCATACGGTACCATACCACAACAAATGGTACAATACCGTACGAATTCATCCATATGGTACCTTACCACAACAAAGCGGTATAATACCGTACAAGTATATCTATACGGTATCAAATCAAACCAAAACAGTACAATATCGTACTCGTATATCGATACGGTACAAAACAACAAAAAATTATACAATCCCGTAAGAATAGATCTATACGGTATCATACCACACAAAAACGGTACAATATCGTTTGAGAACGTCCATACTGTAGCATACCACACCTAAATGGTACAATACCGTACGTCTACGTCCATACGGGACCATACAACAACAAAACAGTACAATACCGTACGTGAACATCTATACGGTACAGTACCACACAAAAATGGTACATTACCGTACCAGAAAATCCATACGGTACCATACCACTACAAAACGGTACAATACCGTACGTGTACATCTATACGGTACTGTACGATACCAAAATGATATATTACCGTACCAGAACATCCATACGGTACCATACCACAACAAAATGGTACAATACCGTATGAGTATATCGATACGGTACTATACGGCAAAAAATCGGTTCTATCCCGTATGAGTACATCCATACGGTACCTTACCACACCAAAATAGTACAATACCATACAAGTACATCCATACGGTACAAAACCAAACCAAAACGGTACAATACCGTACGTGTATATCATGCGGTAGCATACGAAAAAAAAATTATACAATCTCGTATGAGTACATCGATACAATACCATACCAAACCAAAATGGTACAATACCGTACGCATACTTCCATACGGTACCATATAACATCAAAATGGTACAAAACCCTACGACAATATAAATACGGCACCAGACCACACCAAAACGGTACGATACTGTAAGAGTATATCCATACGGTACCATACCACAATAAAACAGTACAATACTGTACGAGTTCATCCATATGGTACCTTACCACAACAAAGCGGTACAATACCGTACAAATATATCCATATGGTACCAAACCATACCAAAATGGTACAATATTGTACTCGTATATCGATACGGTACAAAACAACAAAAAATTGTACAATCTGGTAAGAGTAGATTTGTACGGTACCATACCACTTAAAAACGGTTCAATATCGTACGAGAACATCCATACAGTAGCATACCACACCTAAACAGTACAAACCGTACAACAACATTCATACGATACCATACCACACAAAAGGGGTACAATACCGTACGCGTACGTCCATACGATACTATACCACAATAAAACGGTACAATACCGTACGTGTACATCTATACGGTACCGTACCACAACAAATGGTACATTATCGTACCAGAAAATCCATACGGTACCATACCACAACAAAACGGTATAATACTATATGAGTATATCAATACGGTACCATACGACAAAAAAAGGGTATAATCTCATATACGTACATCCATACGGTACCTTACCACAACAAAACGTTATAAAACCGTACAAGTAAAATCCATACGGTACCAAACCACACCAAAATGGTACAATATCGTACGCGTATATGGATACAGTACCATGCAATAAAAAATTGTACAAGCCCGTAGGAGTTCATCAATACGGTACCATACCACACCAAAATGGTACAATATTGTACGAGTAAGTCCATACGGTACCATACCACACAAAAATAATACAAAACTATATGACAACATTCAAACTGTACTATACTACACCAAAATGGTACAATACTGTACGAGTACATCTATACGGTACCGTACCACACCAAAATCGTACATTACCGTACCAGAACATCCGTATAATACTATACCACAACAAAACGGTATAATACCGTACGAGTATAACGATACGATACCATACGACAAACAAAACAGTACAATGTCGTACGAGTACATCAATATGATACCATACCATACCAAAATGGTACAATAAGGTACGACAACATCCATGCGGTACGATACCACACTATAACGGTACAATACCGAACGACAACATTCATACTGTACCACACCACACCAAAATGGTACAAAATCGTACGAGTATATCTATACGGTACCATACCACAACAAAACGGTACAATACCATACGAGTATATCGATACGGTAACATACGACAAAAAAATGGTACAATCCCGTACGAGTACATCCATACGGTTCCTTACCACAACAAAATAGTACAATACCATACAAGTATATCCATACGGTACCGAACCATACAAAAATGGTACAATACCGTACGCGTATATCGATACGGTACCATACAATAAAAAAATGGTACAATCCCGTACGAGTACATCGATACGATATCATACCATACCAAAATGATACAATATCGTACGAGTACATCGATACGGCACAATACCAAAAGAGTACATCTATATGGTACCGTACAAGACTAGAATGGAATATTACCGT
The DNA here is from genome assembly GCA_019656835.1 of Rhododendron ovatum. NCBI lineage: Eukaryota > Viridiplantae > Streptophyta > Magnoliopsida > Ericales > Ericaceae > Rhododendron > Rhododendron ovatum. The sequence goes on along the minus strand of CM033797.1, from coordinate 14,743,533 downwards.
ACCAGAACATTCATACAATACCATACCACAACAAAACGGTACAATACCATTCGAGTATATCGACCATCCGACAAAAAAATGATACAATCCCATACAAGTACATCCATACGGTACCTTACCACAACAAAACAGTACAATACCGTAAAAGTACATCCATACGGTACCAAACCACACCAAAATGTTACAATATCGTACGCGTCTATCGATACTGTACCATACAATAAAAAATTTTAAAATCCCGTACGAGTACATCGATACCTTTTCATACCTCACAAAAACGGAACAAAATCGTATGACAACATTCATACGGTACCATACCACTCCAAAATGGTACAACACCGTACGAGTACGTCCATACGGCACCATACCATAACAAAAAGGTACAATAACGTACGTGTACATCTATATTGTACTGTACGATACCAAAATGTATCATTACCGTACCAGAAAATCTATACGGTACCATACTACAATAAAATGGTACAATACCGTGCAAGTATATCAATACGATACCATACGACAAAAAAACGATACATCCCGTAGGAGTACATCTATACGGTACCTTACCATAACAAAACGGTACAATACCGTACAAGTGTATCCATACGGTACCAAACCACACCAAAATGGTACAATACCGAACAAGTATATTGATACAGTACAATACGACAAAAAAATGGTACAATTCAGTACGAATACATCGATACGGTACCATACCACACCAAAACGGTAAAATACCGTACGACAACATCCATACGGTACCATACAACACCAAAATGGTACAAAACTGTATGACAACATTCATACTGTACCACACCACACCAAAACGGTATAATATCGTATAAGTACATCCATACGGTATCAAATCACACCAAAACGGTACAATACCGTACGAGTATGTCGAAACGGTACAATCCGACAAAAAAATGGTATAATCCCGTACAAGTACTTCCATACGATAACTTACCACAACAAAATAGTACAATACCATACAAGTACATCCATACGGTACCAAATAAAACCAAAACGGTATAATATCGTACGCGTGTATCGATACGATACCAGACAATAAAAAATTGTACGATCCCGTACGAGTACGTCGATATGATATCCTACCACATAAAAACGGTACAAAACCGTACGACAATATTCATACGGTACCATACCACACCAAAACTGTATAATACCGTACGAGTACGTCCATACGGTACCATACCTCAACAAAATGGTACAATACCGTACGTGTACATCTATATAGTACTATACGATACCAAAATGTTATATTACCGTACCAGAACATCCATACGGTACCATACTACAATAAAACGGTATAACACCGGACGAATATATCAATACGGTACCATACGACATAAAAACGGTACAATCCCATACGAGTACATTCATACGATTCCTTACCATAACAAAATGGTATAATACCGTACAAATATATCCATACAGTACCAATCCACACCAAAACAATACAATACCGTACGCGTATATCGATACGGTACCATACGAAAAAAATGGTACAATCCCGTACGAATACATCGATACGGTACCGTATGACACAAAAATGGCACAATACCGTACCATAACATCTATACGGTTCCATACCACACCAAAACGGTACAAAACCGTACTATACGATAAAAAAATGGTACAATCCCGTACAACTACATCCATACGGTACCTTACCACAATAAAATAATATAATACTGTACAAGTACATCCATACGGTACCAAACCACACCATAACGGTATAATATCGTACGAGAAAGTCCATACGGTACGATACCACATACCGTTTTGGTGTGGTATGGTACCGTATTGATGTACTCGTACAGAATTGTATCGTTTTGTTGTGGTACGGTACCGTATCGATGTACTCGTATGGTAATGTACCGTTTCGTGTGGTATGGTACCGTATAGATATACTTGTACGGTATTGTACCGTTTTGTTGTGGTTTGGTACCGTATGAATGTTATCGTATGGTTTTGTACTGTTTTGGTTTGGTATATTACCGTATAGATGTTCTTGTGAAGTATTATACCGTATTGGTGTGGTATGGTACCGTATCGATGTACTCGTACGAGATTGTATAATTTTTTGTTGTATGGCACCATATCAATATACGCGTACGGTATTGTACCGTTTTGTTGTGGAATGGCACCGTAAGGATGTACTTGTACGGTATTTTCTCATTTTGGTGCGGTTTGGTACCGTAAGAAAGTTGTCGTATAGTTCTGTATAGTTTTTGCGTGGTATGGTACCGTATGGATTTAATCGTACGGTATTGTACCGTTTTGTTGTGATATGGTACCATATGGATGTATTGGTACGGTATTGTATCGTTTTGGTGTGGTATGATACCGTATGGATGTTCTCGTACGGTATTGTACAGTTTTGGTATGGTATGGTACCGAATTGATGTTATAGTATGGGATTGTACCATTTTGTTGTGGTATGGTATTGTATCGATATACTCATACGGTATTATACCGTTTTGTTGTGGTACAGTACCGTATGGATATACTCGAACGGTAATGTACCATTTTAGTGTGGTACGGCGCCGTATTGATGTATTCGTACGGTATTGTACCATTTTTTGGGTATAGTATTATATGGATGTACTCGTACGGTATTGTATCGTTTTGGTGTGGTATGGTACCGTATGAATGTTGTTGTACGATTTTTGTACCGTTTTGGTATGGTATGGTACCCGTATGGATATTCTCGTATGATATTCTACCGTTTTAGTGTGGTATGGTACCGTATCGATATACTCCTACGGTATTGTACCATTTTGTTATGGTATGGTACCGTATGGATGTTCTGGTACGGTAATGTACCGTTTTGGTGTGGTACCGTACCGTATAGTTGTACTTATATGTATTGTACTATTTTATTATGGTTAGGTACCGTATGGGTGTACTCGTACGATATTGTACCATTTTGGTGTGATATGGTACCGTATCGATATACTCATACAGTATTGTACCGTTTTGTAGTGGTATGGTACCGTATGGATGTAATCATACGGAATTATACCGTTTTGTTGTGGTATGGTACCGTATGGATGTACTGTTACGTTATTGTACCATTTTTTTGGGGTACGGTACCATATGAAAGTACTCGTACAGTATTGTACCATTTTTTTGTGATTCGATATCATATGGATGTACTCGTACGGTATTGTACCTTTTGGTGGGGTATGGTACCGTATGAATGTTGTCGTACGGTTGTTGTACTGTTTAGAGTGGTATGGTACCGTATGGATGTTCTTGTACGATGTTGTAACATTTTGGTGTGGTATGGTACCGTATCGATGTACTCAAACGGGATTGTATAATTTTTTTGTCGTATGGTACCGTATTGATATACGCATATGGTATTGTACCATTTTATTGTGGAATGGTACTGTATGTATGTTCTCGTACAGTAATGTACCGTTTTGGTGTGGTATGATACCGTATGGATATTCTCGTACGATATTCTACCGTTTTGGTGTGGTATGGTACCGTATCAATATACTCATACGGTATTGTATCGTTTTGTTATGGTATGGTACCTTATGGATGTTCTGGTACGGTAATGTACCATTTTGGTGTGATACGGTACCGTATAGACGTACTTATACGGTATTGTACCATTCTGTTGTGATAAGATACCGTATGGGTGTACTCGTACGGTATTGTACCATTTTGGTGTGATATGGTACCGTATCGATATACTCGTACGGTATTGTATCGTTTTGGTGTGGTATGTTACTGTATGGATGTACTGTTACGTTATTGTACCATTTTTTTGTGATACGGTACCATATGAATGTATTTGTACAATATTATACCGTTTTTTGTGATTCGGTACCGTATGAATGTACTCGTACAGAATTATACCTTTTGGTGTGGTATGGTACCGTATGAATGTTATCGTACGGTTGTTGTACTGTTTGGGGTGGTATGATACCGTATGGATGTTCTCGTACGGTGTTGTACCGTTTTAGTGTGGCATGGTACCGTATCGATGTACTCATACGGAATTGTACCATTTTTTTGTCCTATGGTACCGTATCGATATACGTATACGGTATTGTACCGTTTTATTATGGAATGGTACCGTATGTATGTTCTTGTTCGGTAATGTACTGTTTTGGTGTGGTAAGGTACCGTATCGATATACTCGTACAGTATTGTACCATTTTGGGGTGGTATGGTACCATATGGATGTAATCTTACGGTATTGTACCATTTTATTGTGGTATCGTACCGTATGGATGTACTGGTACGGTATTGTACTATTTTGTTGTGGTATGGTACTGTATGGTGTGGTATGGTAGCGTATGGATATTCTCGTATGGTATTTTACCGTTTTGGTGTGGTATGGTACCGTATCGATGTACTGGTAAAGTATTATACCGTTTTGTTTTGGTATGGTACTCTATCGATATACGCATACGGTATTGTACCATTTTTTTGTGGTATGGTACTGTATGGATGTACTCGTTTGGTATTGTAACATTTTGTTGTGGTATGTTGCAGTAGGGATGTACTTGTACGGTATGGTACCGTTTCGGTGTTCTATGGTACCTTAAGGATGTACTGGTATGGTATTGTACCGTTTCGTTGTGGTATGCTATCATATGGATGTACTGGTACGGTATTGTACCGTTTTGTTGTGGTACGGTACTATATGGATGTACTTGTATGATATTGTACCGTTTTGGTGTGGTATGGTACCGTATGGATGTTCTCGTACGGTATTGTACCGTTTTTTTGTGGTATGGAACCGTATTGATGTACTCGTACGAGATTATACCGTTTTGTTGTGGAATAGTACTGTATCGATGTACTCGTATGGTACTGTATCACTTTTTTGTTGTACGGTACCGTATGGATGTACTCGTACGGTAATGTATTGTTTGATGTGGTACGACACCATATAGATGTACTCGTATGGTATTGTATCATTTTGTTGTGGTATGGAACCGTATTGATGTACTCGTACGAGATTGTACCGTTTTGTTGTGGAATGATACCGTATCGATGTACTCGTACGGTACTGTACCATTTTTTTGTAGTACGGTACCGTATGGATGTACTCGTACGGTACTGTATTATTTGATGTGGTACGACACCGTATCGATGTACTCGTATGGTATTGTACTATTTTGTTGTGGTATGATATCGTATAAATGTACTCGTACGGTATTGTACCGTTTTGGTGTGGTATGGTACCGTATGAATGTTGTACGGTTTTTGTACCGTTTTGGTGTGGTTTGAAACTGTCTGGATGTTCTCGCACGGTATTGTACTGTTTTGATATGGTATGGTACCGTAACGATGTACTTGTACGGGATTATACCATTTTTTATCATATGGTACTGTATTGATATACGCGTACGGTATTGTACCATTTTATTGTGGTATTGTACCGTATAGATGTTGTCGTACGGTAATGTTTTATTTTTGTGTGGTACGGTACCGTATAAATGTACTCGTACGATATTATACCGTTTTGTTGTAGTTAGGTACTGTATGGATGTACTCGTAAGGGATATTACCATTTTTTTTGTCGTATGGTACCGTATCGATATATTCGTACGTTATTGTACCATTTTGTTGTGGTATGGTACCGTATGAATGTTTTGATACGGTAATGTACCGTTTCGGTGTGGTACGGTACCAAATAGATGTACTCGTATAATATTGTACCTTTTTATTATGGTGTGGTATCGTATAGATGTACTCATACGGTATTGTACCGTTTTGGTGTGATATGGTACCGCATGGATTTTGTCGTACGGTAATGTTCCGTGGTTGTGTGGTACGGTACCGTATAGATGTACTCATACGATATTGTATCGTTTTGTGGTAGTTAGGTACCGTATGAATGTACTCGTAACGGATTGTACCATTTTTTTTGTCGTATGGTACCGTATCGATATAGTCGTACGTTGTTGTACTGTTTTGTTGTGGTATGGTACAATATGGATGTTCTGGTACGATAATGTAACGTTTCGGTGTGGTACGGTACCGAATGGATGTACTCGTATAGTATTGTACTTTTTTGTTGTGGTATGGTATCGTATAGATGTACTCGTACGTTATTGTACCGTTTTGGTGTGATATGATACCGCATGGATTTTGTCGTACGGTAATGTTCCGTGTTTGTGTGGTACGGTACCGTATAGATGTACTCGTACGATATTGTACCGTTTTGTGGTAGTTAGGTACCGTATGGATGTACTCGTAAGGGATTGTAACATTTTTTTTGTCGTATGGTACCGTATCGATATACTCGTACGTTATTGTACCATTTTGTTGTGGTATGGTATCGTATGAATGTTCTGCGGTAAAGTACCGTTTCGGTATGGTACGGTACCGAATAGATGTACTCGTATAGTATTGTACCTTTTTGTTATGGTATGTTATCGTATAGATGTACTCGTACGGTATTGTACCGTTTTACTGTGATATGGTATCGTATGGATTTTGTCGTACGGTTTTGTATCATTTTTGAGTTGTATGGTACCGTATGGATGTACTGGTACGGTATTGTACCGTTTTGGTGTGGTATGGTACCGTATGGATGTTCTTGTACGATATTGTACCATTTTGGTATGGTATGGTACCGTATTGATATACTCATATGGGTAGGGATGGCAGTTTCAGCCGCTCCGACCCAACCCGCCCCGTTCCCCACCCTGAATGGGTAGGGAATTCGGGGATTATTTTGTGATCTGGTACGGTATGGGAATAATTTTTTAAAAAAAGTGGGGAACGGGTAGGGGTGGATATGAGGTAGTACCCGTCCGGTCCCCGCCCCGCCCCGCTCCGCTAGCCTACTATATATAATACATAATTTTATATATATATATATATATATATATATATATATATACACACACACACACACATAAGTTAGGGACTTAGGGTTCCTGATCCCCGTCCCAGCCCCACTAGCCTACTATATATATAGATAAGTTAGTGTTTTTCCATTTTCCAATCGCCACTCTAGAGACATACGTCTACAATTCCCAGCCTCACTAGCCTACTCGTCTTATTTGTTTGAAACTGCTTTTATTTCAATTTGGTTTGTAATGCACTATGGCAGCAACTATGTGACTGTTTTAATTTAAATTTGGTTTATAATGGCACTACGGTAGCAGATGTGACTGTTTTCATTTTAATTTGGTAATGGCACTATGGCAGCAACTATGGCTATTGTCCTTGGCATTTGGTTTGTAATAGCAGCGTAGACTGTTTGTTTTTTGTTTTTTTTTAGAATTTAGTTTCTTGGTTCGTATTTTATGGCAGGTGACTTTTTTTAAAAAAGTTTTGGGATCTTTGGATCCCCGATTCCCCACGGGGATCCCCGTTCCTGGTTTGGAGTAGGAATGGAGGGTAAAAATAAATTCCCGGTGGGGATTGGGGCGGGGATGGAGAAGAATTTGAGTTCGGGGATCGGGGACGAGGATAGTGGTATCCATCCCCGACCCTCTCCATTGCCATACCTACGTACGGGATTATACCATTTTGTGGTGGTACGGTACCGTATTGATGTACTTGTACGGTAATGTACCGTTTAGGTGTGGTACGGTACCGTATAGATGTACTAGTACGATATTGTACCGTTTTGTTGTGGTATGGTACCGTATGGATGTACTCGTATAGCATTGTACCTTTTGGTGTGGTATAGTGCCGTAAGATTGTTGTCGTACGATTTTGTACCGTTTTGGTGTGGTGTGGTACCGTATGGTTGTTCTTGTATGGTATTATACCATTTTGATGTGGGTGGTACCGTATGGGTGTTTTGGTGCGGTTTTAATCTGTTTTGGTACTGTATGGATGTTTTGGTAAGGTATTGTACCGTTTTGCTGTGGCATGGTACCGAATGCATGTTATGGTGTACTTTGGAACCGAATAAATATTTTTGTAATGTATTGTATTGTTTTGGTGTTGTATGGTACGTATGGGTGTTTGGATATGGTAGGGTACCATTTTGGTTTGTTTTGGTACATTATGAATGATTGGGACAATGTTGTACTGTTTTGGTGTCACACTACCGCATGGATATCTTTTGGTACGGAATGGTACCTTTTTAGCTTGTTTTGGTACCATATGACTGTTTTGGTACAGTATTATACCGTTTTGGTATGGTATGGTACCGTATGGGTGTTTTGTGCGGTATTGTACCATTTAAGTTTGGTATGGTACCGTATGTCTATTTTGGTAGGGTATTTTACTGTTTTGGTACTATATGAATGTTTTGATACAGTATTGTACCGTTTTGGTGCAGCATGGTATCGTATGGATGTTTTGGTACGGTATGTTATCGTTTTATTGAGTTTTGGTACGGTACTGTACAATTTTCGTGTGGTTTGGTACCGTTTGTATTTTTGGTACAGTATTGTACCGTTTTTGTGTGGTGTGATATAGGTGTTTTGATACGGTATGGAACTGTTTTGGTACCGTATGGGAGTTTTGGTGCGCTATTGTACCGTTTTTATTCGTTTTGGTACCGTATGGATGTTTTGTTACGTTAATGTATGGTTTTATTTTTATATGGTACAATATGGATGTTTTGGAAAGACATTGTACCGTTTGGAGTCTTTTGGTATCGTATGGATATTTTGATATGGTATTGTACTGTTTTGGAGGATTTTGGTATGATATGGTACTATTTGGTGTGTTTTGGCACCGTATGGACGTTTTGGTATGGTATTGTACCGTTTTTGTGAGGTATGGTACCGTTTAGAAGTTTTGGTACGGTATGGTACCATATGGGACTTTTGGAACGATATTGTTCCATTTGTTGTGTTTTTATACCGCTGGTATGTTTTGATACCGTATGAGTGTTTTCGTACGGTATGATACTATTTTGGTGTGTTTTTATACTGTATTGCTATTTTGGTACGGTACTGTACCATTTTAGTATGGTATGATACCGTAGGGATGTTTTGGTTCTGTACTGTACCATGTTATTGTGTTTCGGAACCGTATGTATTTTTTGGTACAGTATTGTACCATTTTTGTATGGTATGATACGGTATGGGTGTTTTGGTAAGGTATTATACAATTTTGGTACCGTATGACTGTTTTTGTATGGTATTATACCATTTTTTATTTTTTGGTACCGTTGGATTTTTTTGGTACGGTATTGTACCGTTTTTTGCGTGGTATGGTAATGTATGGATTTTTAGGTACGGTATTGTACTGTTTTGGTGTGTTATGGTACCATATAGATTTTTTGGTACGGTATTGTTCCGTTTTGGTACTGTAAGGATGTTTTGGTATGATATTTTACCATTTTGATGTGTTTTGGTACCGTATGAATGTTTTGGTTCGGTATTGTAATCGTTTTGGTGCGGTATTGTACCATATGGGTGTTTTTGTACGGTATTGTACGTTTTGTTCTATTTTTGTACCGTATGAATGTTTTGGTACGATATTGTATCGTTTTATTGTGGTATAGTATCCGTTTTGGAACGATATTATATCGATTGGTGTGTTTTGTTACCATATGGATTTTTTGATACGGTATTGTACCATTTTGGTTGATTTTGGTTAGGTATGGGTGTTTTCATATGGTATGGTATTGTTTTGGTGTGTTTTTTGCATTGTGTGGATGTTTTGGTTCGGTATTATACTGTTTTGATGTAGTATGGTACCGTTTTGGTACCATATGTATATTTGGTTTCAGTATTGTACCATTTTGGTATGGAATGGTACCGTTTGGGTGTTTTGGTTTGGTATTATACCGTTTTGGTGTGTTTCGGTACCGTACGAATTTTTGTGTGCAGTATTGTACCATTTTTTATATTTTGGTATTCTATGGGTTTTTTGGTATGGTATTGTATCGATATTTTGGTACGATTTTGTATCGTTTTGGTGTAATATGAAACCAAATGAGTGTTTTGGTACGGTATGATTCCATTTTGTTTGTTTTGGTACCGTATGAATATTTGGTACGGCGATGTACCGTGTTGGTGTGGTATGGTATTGTATTGTGTTTTGGTATAGTATCGTACCGTTTTAGTGTGGTGTGATACCATGTGAGTGTTTTCGTATGGCATTGTATCGTTTTGGTGTGTTTTGGTACCGTCGGAACTTTTTGGTACGGAATTGTACTGTTTTGGAGTTTTTTTTGTACCATGTGGATGTTTTGGTGCGGTATTGTACCATTTTGATATGAGTGGTATCGTATGTGTGTTTTGATACGGTACGGTACCATATTAGTATTTTGGTACGGTATTGTACCGTTTTGTGTTTTTTTCTACCGTATGGATGTTTTGGTATGGTATTATATCGTTTTACTGTGGTGTGGTACCGTATGGGTGTTTTGAAACGATATTATATTATTTGGTGTGTTTTTGAACCATATGGATATTTGATAAGGTACTATTCCGTTTTGGTGGATTTTGGTACCGTATGGGTGTTTTGGTACGGTATAGTACTATTTTGGTGTGTTATTTTACCGTGTGGATGTTTTGGTATGGTATTGTACCATTTTTATGCCCCAGATCATCCATGTAGACTTTTGATGTGGGACGGGGTGTCACAATCTCTCTAACTTTATAGTCTCGCGCCCTCGCGATGGGTTGTGCACTATAATCACCAATACAAATCAAACTAGCAGCCAAATCAAACTAAACTCCAAGGCCCACATGGTCGTGTACATGGATTGCTCTGATACCACCTATAACGCCCCAAGCAGACCACTGGCTTAGTACCTTGATTTTGATCCATTAGTCACACTACATGTCCCAAAAGCTTATTTTCAAGGTACTAGTAGGAGCCCACAAGGTTTGATGCCCAAGATCATTTATATAGACTTTCAATGTGGGACAAAGTGTTACATTATCTAATTGATAGCAATCAAAAAATTTACCTCAATCAGATTCAAAGATTTAACATAACTATAAAATTTCAGATTCTATAGTTTGAAATATTTAACACATGTCAAGTTCGAAGAATTGAAACCAGCATACAAATTTGACTTCTTCCATCGCCATCAACAAGAGCAAAATGCGTACCTATTTGATTGTAGAATATTGTTGTTATTCAAAAAATTTCAGATATTAATTTCCGAAAATCACCCACTAATTCGGCCATTAACTACCAAATTATTCAAAGAATTCGGAAGTTAGAGTTCATCGCACATTATGGTAATGTGTGATGTCAATCGCGCATGCTTGAAATGCATTTACGGATATCGGATTGTGCTGAAACACATTTCGTGAATGTGCGATTGACATCGTGTATCATCATAATGCGTGATGAACTCAAACTTCTAAATTTTATGCATAATTTTGGAAGTTAACTTTCGATTTTGGTAGATATTTTCGAGACTGAAGAAAAAATCGTCGACCTCGTCGAACTCTACTTGCCAAGGCTGGAGTTTTCGTTGACCATGTAATTTCCTCTTTCAACGGCGAGTATAAATTATTAAAAGTGAGAATTTAGAAGCTGTACCTCATTGATCGGAGTTTTTGCCGATCATGTAGCAGACCCTCGTCAGTCTCTATAATTTCGTTGATCTCTCTTTGCGTTTTTGGGGGTGTTGTGATGCTGGTTGTGCTGTGCAGTGGTGGTGGGTGTTGAACGGAGAGAGAAGAGAGAAAACTGAAAAGATAAGGGAGAAGAAACCAGAGAGAAAATGAGAGGGCAAAATGGAAAGTTTAGGGATATTTTTTCATAAGAATTTATAGAAGTTGTGATTTTATTTAGCAAAGGTTATATACAGGCGAGGCATTTCGGCCCGGACACCACGATGCAACCGCGTTTCGGCCAGTAATTCATCCGGCGATTTAATTGGGGTTTGACTATTTGCAATTACGAATTTACTTTATGTAGCATGTGCTAAACCAAACCTATAAGATCTTATAACAATTTACTATATACAATCTAACAAATATCCATGAACTCTCCAAATTACCCTTCACTATACCTACTCTTCTCCCCTTCTTCACAGCAGCCGCCGAACACCACCGCCACCACCTCCATAACCACCGCACCACCACCACCACTAGCATCGTTTCACTGGAAAAAAAAAAAAAACACTTGATTTTCGATTACTCTTACTGTTTCAACTTTCAAGTTTTCCCCAACGCCACCAATTGCATCGACCATCAAATGGCGATTACTATACTGTTCTTAAACCCCCCAGGGTTTCTCTTTACAACACTAACCTCTCCTTCATGCCTTCCTCGCTCCAGAATCCCATGATTGGATTTAACTGTTTGGATCCCTTCGGATTTTTGAATCTGATTCAGGTTATAATTTTCGGATATATGAATCCGATTGTTCATATCGTTTTCGAACTTCTGAACCCGAAAGTATTGAACATTTTAAAGAATTTTTGTTGATTTGTCCACCTTTTGTAACGTTTTGTAAAAATAGTTCTTCGCGCATTAACCAAATGCATAATGTTAATTGCGAACTCACAAAATGCATTTTACGTAGCTTGTGTGGCAACAAAATCCATGCAAACAAGTAACGTAGTCTAAAAAATGTGTTTTTATATATATAGATTTTTTAAAAACATGCATCTTCAAAATGCGTTATAAAGTTAGGAAACAATTTTAACCTCTGTGTTGCCCCTATTTGGTGCCGAATAAATTGGCAAGATTTTTTAGGATCTATTTCAAGTCCTACAGAAATTATTCAAACCGCAAGTTATTCTTAAAATATTTTTTGAGTTATTGTACAAAAAATAACTCAATCCGATATTGTAAGGACTTTTTCAGCATTCATAGAAGCCCTATGAATTGATCTTGAAACACCCTACAAATTCTGAAACACCCCTTATCGATATCAGATTGAGTTAATTTTTTTTCGGAAATCCATAAAATAATATTTTAAAAATAACTTGCGATTTAAATCATTTATGTTAAATCCAAAATGGACCCCACAAAATCATGCCCAATTATTCGAACCAAATAGGCGCAACACAGGGGAGGTTAGTTTTCTAGCTATCATTATAGCGCATCTTGAAAATACGTGATGTGTTTTTTTTTTTTAATTTTATAAAAACGTCACACAAGCTCCGTAAAATGCATTCCGTGCGCGCGCGATTAATATCACGCATTTTGGTAATATGCGATAAACTATTTATACAACTCATATTTTAACTTTGTGGGACGTATATTAGTTCGGATGTTTTATGTACATGTGATATATTTTTTGGATTCTAGAATCCAATATACCCTATAATATTTGGATTCTGGAGTTTGAAATGTTAGGATATAATTGAGTTTTTGTATTTGATGATGTTGGGACAGAATCACAGAAATAGATTGAAATTGGAGGTTACCAATGGAGGGAGGGGATATAATAAAAAAGATTTACTCTAGTTGTGTACTGTATCCTATACTGTTCCGGTCATGGAAATGACCAACTGCCGTACTTTGGTGGTGAACACTGAATCACCGGTGGAATTTTTGCTCGTTTGGTACTGCTGATGGTTTTGCTTTTGGGAACTATTTCTTTTATAAGGAACGAACCCAAAACCAGAGCAAGAGTTTCCTTCAAGGCTTCAACATAACCATCAGTTATGTTACGGCCTTGTACCGGAAAAAGAAAAGGAGAAAGTTATCGTACATAGGATATATCGTATGTTTATGTTATGACAATTTGTGATTTTCATTATGTCAATTTTTGGTTTTCTAATGTATATTTATGATGCTAGTTACGACTTGTACTTTAAAATTAACATGTTGAACAGGTCATTAGCAGGTTATCCATAATTAAAAAATATTGCTATTATGTAACCACAATTATTCGTACCAGAATCCATAATACTTATACCCCAACCAAATATATGCGTACAGGAGCACAAATTAAATAATGCTACCCACAAATGTTATAACAACACCATAAATTGGCGTTAGCTTACCACAATGGGTTGTAATAAAATCAAATTATGTCGTACCAGAATCAACAATTGTTATCTCCAAGCAAAATATATGTGTAAAATATCACAAATGATGTAAAATTATCACAATTGTTATTATGACAACACCAAAATTTTTCATTTTGTTATCACAACGTGTCGTATCAAAAGAAAACATGTCAAATAGCACAAATTATATGACAAATCACAATTGTTATGACAGTACCAAAAAATGAGATTTTCTTCCCACAACGTGTCATACCAAAGAAAATCGATTAAAATATATCGTAACAAAACAAAAATATGTCGTACCACAATCAACAATAATTATACCCAAGCAAAAATACATGTCTAAACAACCACAAATTCAGTAACAATACCATATACCTTAGCACAATATGTTGTACGGAATTTAAATTAATTATTTTTAATTCCCGTCACATTATTTTTTCAAATTTTAAAATTTTCACCATATTATCTAAATTTTCAATTCCATCCATATTATTGAAATTTTAATTTTTTCCTATACAATACCTCAAGAATTTAAACTAAAAATGAAATTCTCGTTCAAAATTTTCATCCAAGAAATTCACTAAAAAGTAAGTACTATACCCGAATTTTCGAATAAAACTATAATTTCCTCTCAAAATATTTCTCCAAATCAAATTCTCTCTCTAAAAAATTTAATCCAAAAAAACAAAATCCCTCCAATTTTTCATGGAAAAAGGAGAGTTCGCTAAAAAAAAAAAAAAACTATTTGACTATCTTAAGACAAGGATTTGGGTTCGACTTTTCTGGTGAAATAGGTTGAGTATTACCGTAAAAAATATGACCAATTTTAACTTAAGTTTTGTGTTTTGATTTTTTGTTAGGATGATCGATCTAAACCATTGGGATATCAAGTCTTACAATATTCAATAATATTACTAAAATAAGAGATTATCGGATATTGACAAGTACGTATCAAAAGCCCTTTAAGTTTAATAATGTCATGTTGTTTAAATTGGACTAAGAAATTGATCATATCTAACGGTCGAACTTTATTGGTTAATTAAATTAGTTTTATTGTTTTCATAATTTTAAATTTAATAGTTTCGAAAGAAAAAAATACTAAAAACCCAATTTTTAGTCCATCCAAATTGATATTGGATCGCATGTGAAAACCCATTAAATATAGAAGAGACAGAAACTCAACAAGAGAGTGAGGGATGATCGGTTAGACAGGTTGCCTTTTTTTTAATTAAAAAATTGAACGGTTAAGATTAGATTATCTCAAATCCAAATGAATCTCTATAATAAAACAGAAGGGTGTGGGGACAAGTTGTTGAAACGGCTTAGATTCATTTGATCTAAATGCTGTAATTCATCCTCCCACTTTCCGGTTAAGTGTCCATGATTTTCACATAAATCACACAATTGTTATCCCCTTCCAACAGAGATGCGTAGTGCCGTAGGCACGAGCTAGTACTAATATATAGATGGTGCGTATGGTACACACTTATTAAGAGTGTGTACCATAGGTCTTACCGAAAGAAAAATTTATGTTAGGGTTGAATTCGTATCCCAATTCTCAAAGTGTGAGAAATTGAGGGAGCTGAAGAAATTGAGGTTTCCATTAAGAGTTGGTAGGTGAAAGTGAAAAGGTGGAAGGTGGACTGAATTTATGGTGGGAGGTGGAGGTGGAAGCTGGTGTTTTTCGGCTAGGGTGGGTGGTGGGAAGGAGGAAGGTAGATGAGGAAGTTGATGACTGGTAATTGGAGAGAGGAGGGGTGGGTTGTGTTTTAATATGTGGTTGTACTAGTGCATGCTCGTGCCTGAAGGCACGGCGCAACTCATTCTGAGCACAACTACATTGAATTACCATTCTTTGCTTCTAACCAACCCGATAACGAACTTGACTATTTCAGACGTGATACATCTAATCAATTTCAAGCAAGTAAATTTCAAAAAAATATACTTTCAGTTTACAACTACCAACAAAAACCTGTCTAAGTTTCGCAAGATAAAAATTAGATCACAACCTAAGCCAATTAAACCACTACATAATGATCCGCTCTTTTCCGGGGGGGACAGGGGAGGGTCATTTCTACACACTTTTATTCCAGGAGCATACAGTTCAAAGCTTATAAGTATGAGGAGAAGAATAGGACAAAGTTCAAAACTAATGTTATTTTTTGTCTATTAGCTAAATCAAGAATGTCATGTTCATAACTAATAGGCAGAGTATTTTTACCATCAACAATCTAACCTCTTCCTTCTTCCATCCAGCAAGACATTCGAGTTGATTTACCTAGCTTGGGACGACTCAATACAATTAATGATGTTCATAAATAGAACAAAAACTTCCATAAAACAAAGTGTTTAACAATCAACCATGTTCTCTTCATTCTCTTCATTCATAGTATTAGCGAAAAGCTAAGGATAATGCAATTCAAACTTCATTATCTAAAATAGAGCATCATTTAAGAAGAGAGAACTCATAGTGTACATACATTGTGTAAGCAAGAATCGTTGTTGCGTATCAAATTCAAAACAGCTTAATCACACAACAAAGTTCACAATCAGGCGACTTCACTTTGAGAAACTATTCTCTCCTGCCACTCCCAACTATTCTCTCATGCACCCTCAACATTAACAGAGTAAGGTAAGAACCAACATTTTAAAATTTAAGCACACCAGTTAGTGCTCTAGTTAGTGCTCTGGATCAACGAAATCAGAAAAAATCTAAGCACACCAGCCAGTGCTATGGATTTAACAACCTAAGAGCGAATATAAGCATACCAGTCAGTGAGGACCCAAAAAGCTATAGATTGACAAATAATTCCATCTGGTTTTAACCAACAAAGCCAACATATTACTTGAGCTACTAGATTGATAGGTTCAGATTGGCATTGGGGCACAATCCTTTTCATCCCTCATGAAGAAAATAGAAGCCACTTACTGGTGGCATTGCCACACAATTTACCCTCTCCCTATCATCAAAAAAAAAAAAGGAAGAAAACAACTAATCAGAATTAGCAAGGTGGCCTATTGTATAAAATCCACTATTGGGATTTAAAAATTACAACTATATGGATCACATTCAACATACAGGTGTTCTTTAAAATGAATACAAAGGAGATAGAAATAATCAAACTACAATATAAATTGATCTTAAAAGGGGCAAGTGACAGAAATAAGCAAGATTTATCAATCATTTGAAAACCAAATTCAGCTATGGAGCCACCAATCCTTCTCTTTGTTCGAGCAATACTACTTAACTTGAGCCAAAGTATCATGTCGTGTCATCAAACTTCTAAACATTTGCATGTCCAAATGTGAGTGGCCCGTTTCATTACACCTTTTTATAACACTAGCAGTTCACGAAGAATGCACCTTTGTGATTGTATTATTTTTTTCCCTGCACCTTATGTTCCTAATCAAAGAAGCAAAAATTAGGCAGAAGAAAGCCCACAATGGACTCGGAAAAAAAAAATGCATGTTGAGAGTGTAACTCCATTCTATGGATGTTGATAAACGCTGCAATATGAAACCATGGTTCTTGGCTTCTAAAAATAAATCATTTTTCTATGGGGTTTCAGTCGGGTACCTAGTGAAGGCACAACACAACGTACCTCTTGTGTATCTGACTCAAACGATTAGCACACTGGATATTGAACTCAATATATCAACCTCAGTCCAAGAGTAAGATTATAAGAACCAACATTTTAAATTTAAGCACACACGAACACAAAACACGAAATGACACGACACAAACACCCCTAAGGGGGAGAGAAACGAAAGTACTTCATAATAGCAGTAGACCACGCAGAGGGAAGAGTCCCAAGCGAAGTCTGTCATCTAGTTTAGCAACTGTTATGCAAATTCATGAGAGCAAAACACACACACTCAGAGAGGGAGAGAGATGGAAGAAGAAAAAGATCGAGAAAACCTGGGAAGCTTCCTGTTTCGGTCAATCTCTCTGCGTCTCATTTTTCCCTGATGTCGGCGGGTAAATCTCTCTACCCGCATGTACCCTGAAATCAAGATATATTCTTGATTAAATCAACTTATATACCCATAAAAAAAATTGGAAACTAACAAAATAGTAGAAACCAATTAATCTCTGTGATACTCTTCAAAACCCATCACTGGCGGCATCCATGGTACCAACAATTCTTTATAATGTTGGATCTCTGAGCGCTGGCGTCGGGCTTTGAGCGTGATGACGTGGGTGTTGCATTCATGGTTAGATCTGTAGGAGTCAGCGACGACGTTGAGGCGGTGGGGTGCAGATCGTCGACGACGACAACGACGTCGTTCATGGAGGTGGGTCGCCGTTGCTCTCTCTATTTCTTTCTTTCTTTCTTTCTTTTTTGGTTGAAAACATGGGGCCAAGAGAGGGGAAAAAGGAGGGAGAGAGAGAACTCACCAAACATGGGACTCGTCGGAGGTGGATTGTAGGAGAAATGGAGCAGGGAGATTTCGGGAGAGAGAGGGAGAGTAAAAAAAAAAACCCTGAGCAGTAAAGCTCTCAATTTCAAATTTTGAAATTGAATTTGCTACTGTAGAGTCGTACAGCATTGGGCAAAAGGGGGGGTTTCATTTCATTTGCTAGGCAATAGACTCTCTTAGGTAAAGTATTTACCAAAAGAACTGTGCTACACGCACAGCAATCTGTGCACAGATTGTGCACAGATTTCATTATGGGGCCCACCACGGGTCTCACACAAATCATCCGAGCCGTTCATTAAATGTAAAACATTTTTTCAAGGGTCCCCGTAAAAATAAGCTCAATCCAATACCTATAGATACTCGATCCAACCATCTAATTTTTCATTCAGATTTCCGGATAATGAAAAGTTATATGATTGGATCGAGCACCTATAAGCATCGGATTGAGATTATTTTTTACGCGGACCCTTGAAAAAATATTTTACATTTAATAAACGGCTCGGATGATTTGTGTGGGATCCGTGGTGGGTCCCACAACAAAATCTGTGCACAATCTGTGCACAGATTGTATGTGTATGTAGACTTTCTGTTACCAAAATGCCATGTTGTAAAAGAAATGATGAAGACAAATCTGAACCGTTAAATTTGTTTGTATGAGTAGATAAATTTTGGACATGGATAAATCTGAACCCTTGAGAAAGAATATTCTGTAAAATACCCGTCCTGTTTTATAATATAGATATAATAAAAATAGAGGTATTTTTGTCCATTTTTAAGAACATTTTTGTTCAAAAATAATTTATTTTAAAATAGATTACATACATTAAATTTACTTTTGCAAATACAAAAATTCTAATAGCAGAGACAATTTACAGAGAAAAATGCGTTTGGTTCACTCCTACAAATTCAAAAGTAATATTTACCGATATTTAATAGAGCTGATTTTTTACAAGACCCCATAAAATAATATTCAAAAATTTATAAATATTTTTTTAACTTTTTTCAGAACCCGAAATACGACCAAACGCATTTTTTCTTTGCGTGATTCTCTACAAATTATCTCTCCAGACAGCGGAGCTCAAATTTGCATATAGTCGGACCCTCGAATCGTCCACTTTCGTTTTTCTTTTATTATTCTCTTTCTCGATCCCTGTCCATCATCTTCTCCCTCCCCTGGAAGCAAACCCAACCCCGCTGAAACCCTAATAAACCAAATCGCCTTCGGCAACAAAGAGAAAGAGAAAATGTTGAGAGTTGCAGGGAGGAGGCTATCTTCTTCTATTCCATGGAGATCTTCTCCCGCTTCATCATCTTCGGCCTTCATCGCTAGGAACCCGCTCAACGGTCGCGATTCATCCTCCGATGGAAATGGCCCCCAATCCATCTCCTCACCTAACTACACATTTTCACTCGCCTCCGAATTCCTCCATCCAATTAGAGGTCCGATTTCTTTCTTTCTTTCTTTTTTCCGATTTTTAACCCTCGTGCTCGTGGTTGCAGATTCACGTGTTTCGTTTGACCTTCTGTCTAATTGTTTTCATCTATTGACGTGGCTAATTCGTTGTTTCTTTGCTTGTTGAATCTTTTTATCTACATTGAAAGTGGTTATGTATGGATGTTAGGATAGAGATGTAGAGTATTTTGAATTCGCACTATTTTTTCGTTTGAGAATTGGTACCGGAAAAATAAAATAAAACTCTAGATTAGGTTTATTCAGATTCTCCATTCTCATGTTATGGAAACTAAGCTGACACAAGCGGGGAAAATCTACTTCCTCAATTTGGTCAATAACCAAACGGATATAGCAGTTTCTATATATCTAGGGCTTACATATTTAATCTTCTGTTTAATATACTTGCTAGCTACTAGTTTTTCCAAATGATTTAGTAAATTGTGCACCTTCGAATTCGAATTTGGAATGGCAAGAAAATGAATTTGATTCTGGGGCTTATCATTGGCATTTGATCTTGAGGCAATGCTTTCATGCTGTATGGTTGATGGCGTGGTCAAAGATCATTTCGTTTTAAGGAATTAAATTCAGATGGCATTCCGAATTTCCGATCATTGCATTTTCTCCCTTTCTTTAAGGAGGCCTTTATGAAAATTTAATTCATTTTCACTTGTCCTCTGGTGAAGTATGCATTTGAGTTTCATATGATAAAAGTGGGTTAAGTAAATCATCATTTTTCTTTGAGTTCTTTGTACCATTCTTCTAGACTATTCCCTCCGTCCCAATTTATTAGTCCCTTTTGGGGATTCCAACCAAATAAGGGAGCACAATTATTGCACTTTTGAAAATTTGTTCTTCTCATTTTACCCTGCAATCACTTCATTTTCTTACTTTTTCGTACTACTAATTTAAAAATGGAACAGTAAAAGAGGAACTTCATTATCTGTTACTCATTAGAGCCAACATCATCCTTGCCACAAGGCTAGTCACACTATTAGGATTAGGAAATGGTTGAATGGCACCGTTGTGTTATCTCATCTCAAATACCACAATATCAATCCCATCATTCTGTTCTTAAATTCCAATCATGCACATTCTTAATCTCATTCATGTTAATGCACTTTGGTTCAAGCGTCCAATGTTTTAAAAAGCCTGTGGCTTATCCAAGCACCAAGAGCCCTTGGATCCCAAGCGACGCGGGCCCTTGGTGCTTGGATAAGCGACGAGGGTAGAATGTACATTCTACATTATCAACTATGACAAAATGACCCCCATATCATCAACTACGACATCTATTATAGAAAGCGACATATATAACTTGCCAAGTACCATATTTAGAAGTCCAAAAGGTATAATGTCAATAATCATACATGACATTCAAATGACCATATATGAAATGGTGACAAAAGAACATACTACGCATCCATCAAAAATAATTAATAAAACGAAACAATTACTACCACTCAAATGAACAGTGGTAAATATTCTGAGTATCGCTCCACAGGGATTATAAGGCTGAGTTACAGTTTTTCCAATTAATTTCTATCTTAATCCAAGAAAAATATGATTGATTGATAGTTTCCTAAAATTATTAAACAGTAATTAAAGTGTAGAAAAGAGTTGATGGGAAAAAGCTTTAGGATTTTGAATCCACTCTTCCCCCTCGTAACATAAATATGTTTCGATTACAGGTTATAACTATTCGAATCAATTCGGATACCGTAGGATTGCAAGCCCTAGCGATATCTCCTAAAGATAATTTATGAATCACCAATCAGTATGGACTATCTCCGCCTAGCACGAATCGTCTTATTAGCACGAACTGTCTCTAATCAAGTACGGATCGTCTCATCGGCACGACTCGTCTTCCATAATATAATCCATCTAACCAGTTATCACAAAACAATTAAAACCGTTGTACGAATGTGTATAAAACCTAGGATTTCATACACAAGATTTGCTGGAAAGAAATAATATCATAAATAAATCCTTGAAAGTCATACAATCGTGATTCGAATAATAAAACCTAAATCAAAACATAAAAGGATTACTCAGAGTTCGAGTTTCATCTACACCCTAGTAGGAGTTAGCTGGCCATGAGGATGAGCATCTCAGTTGATGTTTTCCCACTCAAAGCCGTTGCGTCCTTCGGCCGTCCAATTTCTTAACCCCGTTCCCAAGCTGACTGCCGAAGGCAGGGGGATGAAGAGTACATATATTAGGGTATTACCATTGTAATCTCATAGTGGGTCCCTTGGGCTTTATGAAATAAAGCATCAGCAATTCTTCATTTAACCATTTTGCACTTTGAGCCCAACTTTCATTAAACTCTTCTTTTTATCCAATATCTTGGACAACAAGCTCGAGCAACCTATAAACAAAATAGAAGCAAAATAAATATCAGAAAACAAATATAAATGACTAACAAGTATAATTTGGAGAGCCAAAATATCAATATTTCGGCACTTATCAGCCACCTGCGCCTCGCTTCAACAGATTGAAGCCCCATACACGTGCCTTGCTTCGAAGCGTGCTTAAGTTCTCGCCTAAGTGCACTTTTTAAATCACTGAAGCGGCTACGGTCCACGTTGTCAATCCCAAGGATTATCCAAGTTTCTGACATGAATGTACAAGATCTTATAAACATACAAACCCAAGATCATGATCCATGCATAGTATGTTCATCGTTCTAGGGTACTGAGAACTCAACAAGTACAATCTGAAAACATTAACATGGAATCATGCAATATCATAAACTTTTGAACTGGACAACACTCACCATCTATTTTTGTCATGGGTCAGGAGTTGAAATAGATGATACTCTTCTATGACTTCACTTACTGCTAAAAATCCATGATAATCAATTTTCTTGTACCTCAATAATCCTCTTACCGGTATTTTGTACATGTTATATAGTGAGGGCATAGTCTATGTTGGATGCCTAAGCCATAATAGTCATTTTGTCCCATTGTAGTTCCAATGTTTGCTCCTAGCTCCATCTAGCAGTGTTATTTTCCTTCCATCATTACTGATACACTACACATCTATCGTCACATCTGCATTTGAATCTGTTTCATTCTACGAATAGGATGCTTTTTCCACTTGCCTTTCTTTTTGCTCTGTATAGCATTGCCTGCTTTATCATTGTTATATTAATTATTCTTTTTTTCTTCATAGATATTGCCCATCGAGCTTATGTTACAGAGACTCTTTTCCTCAATGGAACCCAGATAATCTTAGAATTTTGTTACTTCATAGATATGGGCCTGGCTCTCTCTTTGATGCTTATCCCCCCCCCGAGAATGTACGTTCTAATCGCGAGGGTTTTAAGAGCGTTGCTTATCTTCGTTTACAGTGTTTCTGCCACTAGGATGGTTGGGGGTACTTATTTTTCTTCTTTTTCCTTGACCTTTTCATCTTCCTTTTGATGACTAAGATGTGTTCAATCACCTTGAAGGATTCTATATATCCTACATACACTTGTTAGGAAGTTAGGGTGCCGATGTGCCTTAGTTAGTTCTGGTTATTTGAAAACCCGGAAGGTTTTATTTTGGGAAGAAGAAATACCTTCTTAAGCAGTTGTTTGGGTCCTTGGAAGGATACCTGTAGTTAATACTTGATAGTTGAAAATTGATTTGGTTTGGACACTTGTAAAAAGGAATGTCATAACAATACACTTGTTGGTCATATCACCAATGTAACAAGGGAAGTCGTCCATTTCTGTTAGTCATCATGCTTTTTTCCAAGAAAAAAAAGTTGGTTGAGTCAAGATGAACTCCACAACTGGTGGGTCTTTGCATATGCAGAGAGGTTGCTGACTTCATGCTTTTGTCTATTTTTAACTCTCTTTTGGTTAGTCTCCACAATTGCAGTCCGCAGTTCTGCTGGAAACTTCAACCGAACGTGGAAGGCATTGTTAAATAAGGTCAATCTCATTATATTATCTGTCACTCCCCAAAAGTAATAATGCTTAACCAAGATGAACTCCAAAACTGGTTGGTCCGTTTGGTGTTCGGGTTTAGTGATAGTTGGTAATTGGTAGCATATGCATGGGTGTGGACTTGCAATTTTCTCTACTGTTTGCTCTCTTTTTGGGTAGTCTTCATGACTGCAGGTCTGGAAACTTCAAATAGAGGTGGAAGGCATTGTTAAGTAGGGTCCAAATTTGATGGAGTTCATAAAGCCATTATCTCAGCCAATTGTTTGTTTTGCTTTTGACGTAATCATGCAATTTTCTGTGCTAGCAAATATGTGGTTGCCTCTCTCCTATTAGCAGTATGGCCGGATTTAATGTTTGGTTCAATAGTTTTGCGTTATAGTGTTACAGCAGGGGAATGCTTCCACGACTACTTTCAGTTATCCTTGATGGTTATGTGTTGTGTTCCTTTGGAAAGAACCACAAAATATTTACTAGTGACTTGCTCTTCTTTTTGACGATAATTGAACTATGGTCCAGGATTTGCTTCTGAATCTCTGGCTCCCACACATGACATTGGTATGATCTCAGACCTCCCAGCTACTGTGGCAGCTGTCAAGAATCCTACCTCGAAAATAGTTTATGATGAGCACAATCATGAGCGTTATTCACCAGGGGACCCAAGCAAACGTGCATTTGCATACTTTGTGCTGACTGGTGGCAGGTTTGTGTATGCTTCCTTGATCCGTCTTCTGGTACTCAAGTTTGTCTTGAGCATGTCTGCCAGTAAGGATGTTCTTGCCCTTGCCTCCCTTGAAGTAGACCTCTCCAGCATTGAACCTGGATCCACTGTTACGGTCAAGTGGCGTGGTAAGCCAGTTTTCATCAGGCGCCGAACTGAGGACGACATCAAGTTGGCTAACAGTGTTGATGTTGCCTCACTCCGAGACCCACAGGACGACTCTTCCAGAGTTAAGAACCCAGAATGGCTTGTGGTAGTTGGGGTGTGCACCCATTTGGGGTGCATCCCCTTACCAAATGCTGGTGACTTTGGTGGATGGTTTTGCCCATGCCATGGATCGCATTATGACATATCTGGCAGGATCCGCAAGGGACCAGCACCTTACAATCTGGAGGTACCTACTTACAGCTTCTTGGAGGAAAACAAGTTGATGATTGGGTGAGAGTTTGTGATGGAGTTTACTTAGGGCAGTGCTGCAACAGTGGGCATCTGTTATGTTAAATTTTGGTTTTTTCTCTAAATATGTGTGAAATCAGTATTCACCAGCAAGGTTATGGTCTGTTTCCGACCCTTTGGTAATCTTTTGTATTGGATCTTGTATATTGCCAGCTCTAGACAGGACTGCTATGAATAATTCAACTGGCTTGTTTGGTTTGGCACTTTCTACTCTTATTGGTGCTTCGAATATTCACTGAATAATCAAATTGAGACGCCTTCTATTTTGTTGATTGTCTAGTGTGATCTTCTCAATGGAAAATGGTAGATGGAACTGTCTGCATTTGCCTACGGCTACACATTTTACTGCTGCTTTTTCCCAGGGCATTTTGTTTAAATGGTAGATGATGCATGTTATTGGTAGTGGTTCGCCATTCACATTTTTCACATTTTGTTAAATTTGTACCATATTGGAGCCACTGGCGGTCCAGCTCAAAAAAGAGAGCAACCAATCAATTTGGGCTGAAAATAGAATCTGACATTTCGAGCCACAATAGTATTGATGCTCTTCCACACGAGACCAGAGCACTCTCGACATTTCATTTTATCACACGGCACAGACCAGAGCACTCTTAGAAATTTCATTTTATTACACAGAAGAGCTAAACTCTAGATGCACGTACCTCAGCCGCACATACATATATTATGCGTTCACAAGTGCCTCTATCTACTTGGAACAAGGTTTCCCAGGGTTCACAGTTTTCCATTCCAAGGAGAGGAATTACGGGAAAGATAAAAATAGTGCATACGGGAAACCTTTCAATACAATCCATCAAGAGGTAAATGGATTAATAGTAATCTAACCATATGTTACAGTAGTAGTGGTGCTTGATTGGCAAAATGAAAAATAATTTCGAGGCCAATGGTTGGATTACTGCAGCTTTGATACCACTGTGATGCCTGGGTATCAAGCTAAGCCAAAAGCAGAAGTACAAAAACGAGAAATTTAAAGAGTCTCGTGTAGACGTGTAGCTTTGAGCAATCAAAATTCCTAATACTAGTTTGCCCAGCCTTTTTTCTCCTTAATAACTGAAAGTTGGCTCCAATAACTAATTAACAGTCTTGTATCGGAACTAATGGTGGTCTGCCTCCATAGGTCTCTGGAAGTTGGCTGTCATCAATGTCAGCAAGTAGAGTTGACTTCAAATTTTTGTCGTCAACAAATATAATCTGCACATATATGTAAGAAACCTTAGTCAGTTAGTCGCTTGAATTTACAAGACATAAAATGTGCGCACAAGTCACTAACTTTGAGATCAGGTATGTTTGCTCTCTCTATTATCTGGTCTCGCCTACGGAGTACTCATCCAATTTCCTTCTTTTTGTGTATAAGGTTATCTTAAGTAGGATTTTTGTGAATTATAATCAATTTTCTACTTACATTTTAATGGCCTGAAAAGTTTGTACGAAAACAACCTTTTAACATGCTTGATTTATACTGTGCTAAGTTCAACCATGCAAAATACCAATGCAATGTGTGACATTAATCTCAGTCCAATTCAGAAAGGCCAAGGGCACGAAATTAAGGGCTGTAAGAACCGTCAATCAGATTGATACTCCCATGAGTCCAGGCTGATAACAACGATTACCGACAGTTAATACAACAAAAGAGGTTTCACATTTACCTTCTTTTTCGTTTTCTTGTCGATAAATGGATAGACAGCCTTCCATGCTGACATAAATATGTAAGGTACATGGACCATAAATAACTTGCCTAGCCTCTCCGGTTAAAAGTCCTGTCATTGAAACAACCAAATTGAGGATCAAAAAAAAAAAAAAAAACCAAATTACAAATTTACGACCTTAAGCATTCATTAGGGTTTGTTTGGCAAAATAAGCCAAATGGCTTATTTTTTTGTCCTTATTCAAAAAAAATTCGCATTTGCTAGTTTTTCGTCGATTTTTTGAAAATTATTTCTTCTTTATGATGAGATGAATCCAAAAAGTAATTACGATCAAAACGCAATTTTTTTTACAGCATATTAGTCTAAAGTCCAAATGACACAACCCCACAGGAGCTTTAGTCTTGTCTAAGTTTCTGTGATGTGTAGAGTCCATTAATAAAAATATTTTAGAGTCTAGAGTCCGTGAAAAGACAAAATTGTCTTTAATGAGACAAGTGCTTTGTTTGACTAACACAAAAAATATATATTTTTTTTTGGGTACCCTAGGCTTTTAAACACTTTCATAGGGTACCCTAGGGTTTTAGGCACTTTCATAGAGTTTTAAGGTGTATTTTTCTATTATAGGGTTTTAGTGGTTGAGGTACTATGGAGACCCGTAAATTTTTATAATTTTAGAAATCGTTTAATGCGTGAAAGAATTGTATTATTAATAAAGTTGTATGTTTATTTGTGGGTGTGTACGGATATACATCTACCATTGGGTATCGGACATTCGGAGAATAGTTGGATTTCGAGTCTCGGTGTTGAAATGATGTGTGAAAGTGTTGGTAGCAATCGGGGTTTGATTTGATGAACGTTGGCAAAAATTTTCGAATCTGTCTTTGATGTACAGGTACAGTTTTTTCCAGTACAGGTACATCGCGACCAGAAACTGTAAAATGCTGAAATTTCTGGGTACCTGTACCAGTACTGTCATTCCAAGATACCGGTACATCGGGCAAAATTTCTGATTTTTCAGCATGCATGACAGCTCACTATAGATACCCCATTTTATCATTTTTCACACTCAAAACCCTCGAACCAGACCTGGAAACACCCCCTCTCACCTACCCAACTCCAATCTCACCCAAAACTTTTGATTTCAACATTAAATCTTTAAGATCCAAGGGTTTTCTTCCTCAAAATCACAAGATTCTTGCATTTGGTGAACTAAGGGTGAGTTTTGTGTTCTTGTTCTCACTCATTGAAGCTCTACCACGTTTTTCTCTCTCTCCTCTCGATTATTTGTTGATTTTTGCTTGTTATTCATATTTTTGGACTTTTTTTGTTCTAGATCTTGTATTCAAGCTTGGGTGAAGCTTGTCTTTGAAGGATTCAAGCTTATAGCTCTTGGTAGACCTAGGGTTTTGCTTAAAACCTATTTAGGTAGGGATTTCTCTCTTCCTCTACATGTTTTGTAGTGACTATGTGTGATTTAGGTGTTTATTTGCTATATATGGTCGAATAGAATGTTTTATGGCTTGAGAATTGCATTTTCTTTGATAATGGTATTGTGGTAACGAGTGCCATGGTCCATGAGCTATGTGTGTCATCTTAGATAATGTCGGTGTGTGTGGAATGAGTTTATGGCATTGGTATCAATTGTGACGATAGTATGGTTATTGTTGTTGTGAAGTGAATGGGGGATTTAGTGTGACGCAAGGGGTGGAGTCTATTGTGACGCAAGGGGTGGAAACACAATCTCGCAAGGGGTGGAATTTTGTTGGAAGGAGTGTGTGCGTGTGTGTGTACGTATGGGTTTGTGATTGGGAATTGTTACCACATTTGTAAAAAGGGTATTGATGTGCATTATTTGGATTTGTCGTTTAATTTGATTCGTTCATGCTTAGCATCTCATTGCATGTAGATTTTGTAGAGAATTTCCTACTAGGCTAGTGTAGTTCAGCAAAATCCTTCTTTTCAGGTTCGAATGCAGGGCAATAGATTGCATGACGTGGTGTATTTGGAAATGAAGACTTTTGGAAGCTAACATGACTTAGTTACTCATCCATCTCTGTATTAGTCTACTTTTGGATAGAGATGGTATTGTAACTAATTTATTTTATTTGATCTTTTGACATAAGATTGTAATATTCTAAATACTTTGCACATGTATTTAATTTAATTTGGGCCATGGTGCCAAGGATGTATTGTTTTTAAACTTGGGGACTTCATTTGTAATGAAACAGGTGGTAAACCATTTTGGGTATTATTTGTCCTATGCGAGTATCTTTTATCGAAATGATTTATCTATTTATGTTAAAAATCGAAAGCGTGACAGGTACTTTCATAGGATATCCTAGGGTTTTAGGCACTTTTATATATAGGGTACCCTAAGGTTTTACGCACTTTCATAGGGTATCCTAGTGTTTTAGGCACATTCAATGCCGGTCAACCTTGGTCAACACCGGTCAATCTTGGGAGGGATTTTTTGTAAATCCTAAACAGAATGTCCTTTAGACTTTAGGGAAAAATATTTATGTCCTTATTATAGCAAAACCCCTTATAGTAAGTCCTCCTACTCAATTTACCAATTTTTTTTTAATAAAGACTGAAAAATTAGCTTATCGGCTTATTTTTGTCT
Organism: Rhododendron ovatum; assembly: GCA_019656835.1. Taxonomy (NCBI): domain Eukaryota; kingdom Viridiplantae; phylum Streptophyta; class Magnoliopsida; order Ericales; family Ericaceae; genus Rhododendron; species Rhododendron ovatum. Next base: position 14,714,354 of record CM033797.1, on the reverse strand, counting down.
TTATTAAAAAAATAATTTTAATCGTAATTTTTTACTTTTTAGATTCATCTCGTCATGAATAAGCAATAATCTTCAAAAAATTGACAAGAAACTAACAAACGCAAAAAAAAAAAAAAAAAAAAAAAATTGAAAGAGAAAATTAAATAGGCATCCTAGTCACTAGACTTATTTAGGTGTCCATCCTAGAGATTTTAAATACTTATGTTCTCATCTTGAAAATGCATTATTTCCCATTACACCCTTAGTTATATATTAATATAGATATAGATATTATATATTGATTTTTGATTTTCCCATAATTTTAGGAATGTTTTCATTCCTCCACAAAATAGGGGATTTAAGGTTTCCATCCTCCCCAAAATCAGGGATTCCATACCCAATGTATATACCGCAGCCTATTAAAATCCTCTCTAGAAAAAAACCCTACCCAATTTACCCCAATCTCACCCCCCACAGCCGCCGCAAAAATGCCCGTCCAAGACCTCACACCTCCGCCCGCCGCTGCACAAAACAGCGCCGTCAAGAGCAGTGAAGCCGGAGACGAGACCTGGGTATGGGCCCAGATCAAGGCCGAGGCCCGCCGTGATGCCGAGTCGGAGCCGACCCTGGCCAGAGCTACCTCTACTCAACCATCATCTCCCGCTCAAGCTCTCTGCTGCTCCACCCTCCTCTACAACCTCTTCCTCGACACCCTCTCGTCCTCCACCATTGTCGACCTCCCCATCGCCCGTGAGCGCGACCCCACTTGCACCTCCTTCTCCCACTGACTCTTGAACTACAAGGGGTTCTTGTCCATCCTGGTCCATCGTGTGGCGCACAACTTGTGGACCCAGAACATGAAGCCGTTGGTTATAGATACGGTTGAATGTGAGGCAAGCAGGAGAGTGGATATTATAAAGGTGTGTACTACAAAGTTTTAGATGAACAACAAGAAGCTGTGGGTCCACATATTGCCGACGTGTTCGCAGTTGACATACACTCCGGTGCTAAAATCGGAAAGGGAGTTTTGTCATGTTTGTGAATTGAAAATATTTTGTTCATCTACCTCGATTGAAACCTACACTTCTCAAAACTTGTCACATTTTATGATTCTTGTCATGTTTTTTATTTGATCATATGTTGTTTATTTACCTCGATCGAAACCTACATTTCTCGAAACTTGTCATGTTTTTTTGATTTTTGTCATGTTTTTTTATTTAGATCATGTTTTGTTCATCTACCTCGATCGAAATCTACACGTCTCGAAACTTGCCATGTTTTCTGATTTTGTCATGTTTTTTAATTGATCTTGTTTTTTTCATCTATCTCGATCAGGTTTTGCCATGTTTTGTGAATTGATCATGTTTTCTCATGTTTTCCGGCTTACACATTCGTTTTTGTAAGAATCGTGTTTTCTTTTTAGATTTTAGGGGAATGAAAATATGAGAGAGAAGATTAGGAGAGAGAAAAAATTCAAAAGATTAGGTGAGAGAAATGTTTGAAAGAGGAGAGAGAATTGAGATAATTAGAAAAGATAAAAAAAAAAGAAGAGGGAGAGACATTTGAAAAATTAGGAGAAAGAAAGGGTAGTTTAGGATTTAATTGAATTTGAGGATGTAAAGATAAATATTTAAACACATTAGGATGAGCACCTAAATAAGTAGGGTAAAAGGGATGGCTAATTAAATTCCCCAATTGAATAAGGACAAAAAAGAAGAAGAAGCCATTTGGATTATTTTGCCAATTGACCCATTTCTAGAGCAAAACTATATATGGATACGACATTGCATTAACTCTCCACTAGCTAGATACTTGGATGCAATATTCTCGGCAAGAAGAAGGTTCAAAGGAAAAAGAGTGGGCATGCGCAGTCAAGTAAAGAGTTTCTGATTGTTCACTTGGCTAAGCCACAGAACTAGTATGTTAATCTGGCATGTATTCCTAAGAAATTGTGTCAAGCTTGACGAATCTTCGAAACTTTTGTTGTCCCCGTCATATTGTCGTTTGGGATCCCGTACCAGATACTAATGTTTCATTATGGCATGCCACATTCGTGAGTAAGAGAAGTTCGTAAATTTCTTAGGTTGAAACAAAATAGCACTTTCCTGAGAAGTAAACTTCACCTGTAAGATTGATAGAGCTGCCAAGTATCCTCGAATGTCACTGTTAGTGTATCCCCATCCCTCAAAGTCTCCAATGCAAAGGAACTTTTCCTGTCCTCTTGGCATTTTGAAAGAGATCAAGGGGACGGCAAGTAAGATTAATGACCGGATCAAATGACCCAAATTTCGCCATAGATGGAATGTCTTTAGCATGTTACATGGGAAATGATGATGAATTAGTTACTTCTGGTTTGCAATTAGGGAAATAAAGTAGCTTCAATTGATGTAGCAAACTTTCAAGACAAAACACATTAAGAGTATCAAGGTAACAAATCTTCATTTCATCTATTCTCAAGCCATTATATTGCCACATCACATGCAATAAAAAGCTTTTGCCTAGAAGTTGATGCCCTTCATTTACAATTTTCATACTCTATGTAAGAGGAAATGAGCCTCAGAAATCAGATTTCCTCGTTAGAGATTTTACCTGGCACATATCATATCAAGACCAAAAACCATAAAACCTGTAGAAAACGAGAGAACAAGTTAGCTTTATGGAGGCATCATTCGAACAACAAAGGATATCAATTCCTTTGTCTAATGCCACGAATGTAAATGAATCAAAAGGAACCATGAACGTGCTTTTACTGAGACATAACAAGTGATTAAAAGGATTACAAGCGATTAAAAGGATTTAAAACTATCACGCGTAATTGGAAAGTACCAACATACGTTTGAGCTCTTCAAGACTTCCCTGTGACGGCTTATGTCTGCCACCAAAGGCCACTACTATGGGGCGCCCCATCTTATCTACCCCTGCATAAACAGCTTGTTTTGGGCGAGGTTATTAGGAATTTCTGATGCAGATATGGGGCCGTTTGGAACGAATTCCTGCCTCCAGTTTAGGTACTTCAGAAGTAGGCTAGAGCCCTTTTCAATATCTAGCTCACGACCCCGTAGAAATCTCTGTATCATCAAATCATCCACCTCCTGCAGAAACGAAGGACCAAAGCATAACATTCATCCATCATAGAATTGGCAGATAACTGATGTGACCAACCAAAAACCAATTGAGCCCCAAAGGTAAGGACCAAGTTAAGACCCAGATAGCGGATCAAAAAAAAGCTCAAGACCCGGATTCCCGTGACTGTAACTGTGTAATTTCACGTTTACGTACCGCTGATCTCAAGATAGGTTTACGGGCTAATTTAGGGCGCAATCTCTAAGATTTGCTTATGTATAAACTATCTCATCTTCTAATATTACTCATTAATTGTGAACACTTACATCTTGGAATCACAAAACTATGATCCAAATACAAACTGCGAAATGCAGTTATTTCAAGAACAAAGCGTTTCCGCTAATGAATAAGTTATGGACAACTTTTTGCTGTCCAAAAATGTTAATTTGTTTCCAATAACCTATAAGTTGTAGATGGTATATGAGTGGGTTGAAGGCACAAATAGAGGGAAAAAATAGAGGAAGAAGTTGTCGGTTAGAGTGAACAAAATGCAATAACTTGTAGTCCAAATTTTTTTTAGTGAAAACGCCTCCTAATTTAACTTGGGAAAATTGTGAATACATCAGCAGAATAGCATCTCCAGCCCTTACCCAATTTTTCCACACTCAACCTCTGTATTTGAGTTAAGTTCACTTGAAAGTCTCAATGCATTCATCAAACTCAAACTTGGGGTCAACCATGAAAATCAAGAGATTTAAGTTTGCTCTTTTAAGTGTTCATATCAGTGAAGCTTTTACTCAAGTTTATGCAAAAAGTTTAGGTAACAATCGGAAATGGCATGTGACTGAAATTTAACACAAAACTAACAAACGCGAAAAAAATTTAAAATCTGTTATTAATACACCGATGGAAACAGTACAGAGACAGGGAAAGAAAACTGAGAGTGCAGTAGTGAATCTTGAAAGGAACACCGCCAGAATGGCAGGACACTGGCATAAAAACTAGAGAGAGAAATCAGGTGGGCTCTGCTTTTTTCGCAACTTTTTTGTCACGCATTAAACAGAGCATCACCATGAATTTCGGTAACTTTCATCTCCGCAGATAAACACGCAGATTTATTGATTAGATTGAATAAAACTAGAGAGAGAGAGGGGAAAGTTTCGAAGCACGACAACAGAAATTAAATTCGCATATAAACAAATCAAAATATAAAACACTACAAGGTCAGAGAGAAAACAAAACGAGGATGAGAGAAGAGAAGTGAAGATGGTTGGTTACCTTTGCGGAGGGGTCTTCTCTTTCGACAAGGGCTCTCATGATTCCCCACTTTGCTTCGCTCTATCTCTGTGTTTTCGTAGCGCCTCCTCATTTCCACACTATGTTTCTACAGCTACCGAAACCAGTTCTCAACTATTCGATTTCCCTTCCTGATCAAACTTAGAATTGAAAAAACAGAGACAAAGGGAGGAGGGGTCGAATCTGAAGAGTAATCATATCATTACCTGCCATATAGGATTTTCTTTTTCTTGTGGATAGCACCCCACCCACGTATATATGTAGAGAGAGAGAGAGAGAGAGAGAGGTGGGAAACAAGTAGAAAGCATAAAGAAATGAACACGTAGAGATGACGGGAAGAAACCAACAACTGATTAAATGGAAAATTGCGAGCGGTACTGATGGTGGAGGTGGTGGTGGTTTGAAGTTGAAAGTTTCTGTATGTTTTAGGTGGACCGTGGACTCACGAGAAATTATTCAATGTTCCTTTTGGCAGTTTTGAATGTGAATCTGAGTCACACATTAATTGCATGTTTACACATTTTGGGTGGACCTAATACCAATATATGTGGTTCGAATTTGTGCTCAATATCGTCTCACGGCATTGTATATATTTAGCGAACTCGCTCTTCAGACTTCGTTATGTGTTTTCAATACAAACTTGACACGACCCATTCAACAATTGATGTTTATTATTCAACATTTATGTTGACTCTCTTTTATTGTAGGGTATATTTTCCCGGACAACCCCTAGATTTTTTACTCTTTTCAAAATCACACCAAACAAAATTATTGTGACCACAGTCACCACAGCAGAATTGTGGGGGTTTAAGAGGGGCTTACGATAGCCAAGAATCATAACTGGTCTAACACTGAAGTCAGTGTGGATGCCAATTCCATTATCAAACTGTTGGAGGATCAAAACAACACAAATTCACATCCATTGTGTAAACCTCATTTATGCTATTGGCGGGGTTTTTGACGGTGGCAATTAAGCATGAGTTCAGGGAAACAAACAAACGGACAGACCTCTAACGAAGAAAGCTCTTATCAAGTCTTTTGATTTTTAGTCTTTTTTCATTGTTCCTTCATTCATTTATGTTATTTTAATTGCATGAAGACTTTATACGAGTTAAATACCCAGACTTATTATTTCGTAATCTAGTTAGCTCCTTTCTCGACCAGAGAGAGAGAGAGAGAGAGAGAGAGAGAGAGAGAGAGAGAGAGAGAGAGAGAGAGAGAGAGAGAGAGAGAGAGAGAGAGAGAGAGAGAGAGAGAGAGAGAGAGAGAGAGAGAGAGTTTGTAGGAGATAAAATGTTAAATGTCATTGTGGCAATTTAATCAAAACAACTCATATACAACTAACTAAACTAAATAAACTTAAACTCACAAATTAATACCAAATGTTCTAAAACACTACCAAATCGATCAATTTAAGTGATCGTGTGGTCTGAATGAGTTGTTTGAATTTATTTTTATCTTTGTTAATTTTTTATTAGTATTGTTTACTTTTTAGTTTGGCATTGATGAGAGGAATATAAAGAGTAAAGATAAAAATTCGTCTAAAATCAAAACAAAATTATCAAAGACAAAAATAATTTGAAAAAGAAGTTTTTTTTTTCTATTTATTTTATGTAATTTTTTACAATTTTCTAGCTCAATACGTATGGTGTAATTGTAGACACCTCCCGAAAGGGGCATTGCCATACAGATATCCTCTAACACTTGTTTACCTTCCAACTTGTTGAAATCATGGATATTCCCATGGCTAAGAACATCTCAACCTGATGACAACCTATACTAAAGAGTCGCCACTTAGTTTATTAAAACTAAGAAAACAAGACAAATTCTGGGTGCGGGAGCCAAAAGTACAATGAGAAGGTGTTAGGCACCCCTCTTTGCCCGGTCGAGAGATCGGCTCATAATTATTCAACATACAATTAGCGTTTGCTTTATTTAATTCTAAACAAGTAATCCGATTTTAGCCTTTAAACAGTTAATATGGCGAGCCAGGACAATAAATAAAACATGCATTAGAATAAGCGAGAAGTGACAAGCTGTCCTAACGAATGGATTCCACGGCCGGTGAATGGATTCCATGGCCGTGGAATCCCGCTGGGTTGATATACTGACCATGGGAACGATGTCCCAGCCAATATTCTTTCTCACACCAGAATACGAACAGTTATAAAACTATGATTAAATCATGGAAACATAAAATAAATCAAATCATAGACCCCTGGGCCTCACCACCTTGATCCCTCAGTAGCTTGATTGAATTGCTTCTTGAAACCCTAGGGTTAGGGTTTGTACTTTGGGGTTTGATCGTTGGATTGCGGCTGCCTATGAAAGGTTAGGGCTTTTGTAGAGAGAGTTTGGGAGATGATTTCTGTAGAGTATCATGGCTAGAGAAGGTGTATTGAATTGTGTATTTCGGAACCCTAAGTGCCTCTTTATATAGGCATGGGATGACTCACTCCGACCAATCAAATGGCGTGAATCAATAAGGTAGTATAGGGTTAGAAGATCTCTGCATGGATATCTTTTTGTAGCCCTGAAGAATTGGAGAATGCCTGCTCCGGTTGTGCGTTCGATCAAACGAAGACAGAACATTCTAGAATTCTGAAAAAAGACGATCTGGTGGCCGAGGAATGCATCTCGAGGGCGAGGAATCAATCTCTCTGAGAGAATTTCAAACACCATATTCCACTGGTGAAAGAAAGAAGTGGGGGCCGTGAGATAGATCGTGTGGCCGACAGATGTATTTTTCTAGGATGCTGTATTTTTGTCTGAGAGGCTGTTTGGCTCTGAATTGGGTTCTCTAAGTGGCTAAAAGTATTCACCAAAATCCTCAGGTTTACGAGAAGTCAATTACCAATTACATTATCCATTCATCATCTAGATGATCCCCAATGTGGGACTTGAAATAATCGTTAGGCCAAATAGGGGTGTTTACAGATGCCCCCTTTGATTGAACTTGGACAGGCCGCGAGGTGTGTCAAGTAAAAATCAAAGCCGTAAAACAACTCAATTTGGTTGAACAACTATTTCAAGGGTTTTTGAAAAATGTTTTTAGTTATGGTCGGGTCGGAAGGCTGCCTATGTATTCTATAAGAGAAATTCAGACCAATCGTAGTTCGGGGCAATAAAGAAAATAAAAAAGTGTAGAGGGTTAAGGGAAGAAGACGTACCTTTGGGCTTTACAAGCTGTAGCGCAACGTACCTGAACCAAGTAAGGATTTCAGGCGGAGGGCAATTGAAGGAGCGCGGAGCTACCGGGAAATTTTTTGCAGAGAACTCCCTCAGTATTTCGGTGTAAATCTGTACACATTGGTTAGTCGTTTGCTTTTCATGACCATCTTTACTTTGACTGAGGGGAGTTCGATTAGGTAGCCTATCCTTGCGAATGAGCTTGATGAAATTGATGTAATTGGGTGAAATCCAGACCCTCTTCTGGAGACGGCCGAACTCCAGTTTGAGATATAGCAGCAAGAAGCCAGTGAGTGAAGCGCGGAGCTTGAATTGTTTTCATCTTCCATCTTCCACTAGTTATGGCATAAAGCCGAGGTGAATTTTCTATCTTCCATCTTCCACAATCTAGCTACAGCATGAGGCCGAAATAAGTGTTCCATCTTCCATACTACAAGGAAAACGCATTTTAGTGGGGATCAAAAGTTGTCAATAAAGGTGAAAGAATTGTCACTATAACAATCAGTGACAGAAAAAATATTTAAATAGTGTCGTCACTTAAAGTGTGTTGCTAAAGATCTATGATGATGATAAATAGAACGTTGTCACAAAAGCCAATCACCTTTTGTGACAGACGAAATGTTATCACTGTGTTTGAATATCTTTTGTGACAATTTTGCATGTCACTAAAGTAAATTTCTGGAATAATTGAAAAATTACTTTTTGTGACAACAACAATTATTTGTCACAAACCACAAAATCAATAGTGACAACATTTTTCGTCACTAATCTTAAAATTGATTTAACATATAAAGCCAATAAATTCTTTTTTGTGACAACATTTTATTGTCACTAAATTAAAAGGCAAATGGTAACATAATCAGTGACAAACCTTTGATTGTTACAATAAGCTCTTTCCTTTCTCCCATAATACATGTTGATATTATGTACATGATCAAGATCTAAATTAACCATTTTCATGCATTCAATATAAGAAAGAGAGTTCAAAACATCTTCCAAACATTTGTTAATTACAATAGACCAAAAGTATCTTCCATTGAAGAAAAGTGCTAGCAACCCATATCTACAGTGGTATAATAAAAAATGGATAATCAAAAGTTAACACATCAGTTTTTGATTATTCATTTAAGATGTTGCTAAGCTTAACAATGTTAAGGTTTACAATAATCACTTTTAGTCCATAACCAAAATAAGAGGTCCACTACAATTTCACACACTTTCTCTCTCCTCCTCTGTTCCCTCCATTAATTTTTTTTTTGGCAAAAATATATCGAACATATGGTGTTCTTCCTAGTGTTATCTATCAAAATAACACCGAGAACTTTTTTTTTCTTCCTTTTCTTGCAGACTATCTAACAATACTAATATCACAAATCCACCACTCTCTTAATCTTCTAAAAAAAATCAGATGTGTTCTTGAATTTGAAAAAGAATGCAATGTTCTTCCTTTTTTTTTTTTTGCAAGGTTCTTCATTTACTCAACCATAGGGGGAGGAACGAAAAAGGAATAATCTATTTTTAGTCAAAAAGGTTATTTTTTTTGTGCTAAAAAGTGGTTATTTCTCAAAATACTTAGGTAAAAGTTAAAAAAAATTAATTTTTTGATTCCTCTCGTCAAGACGAATCAATAAGACATAAAAATTTGGTGCAAAACTAACAAATGCCAAAAAAATCAAATAAAGACAATTTTCAGATTTAAGTTAAGTTCATAAGAACGCAGCCTAAAATAGAAATCGGAAAGAAGAGTGAAATACCTTAATCCGGCAACGATGAGTTGAATTGTAGATGATCAAGAAATTGTTTCACTTTTGAAGGGAAAGAAAGAGAAACAGTTTGTGGTTGAAGTGAAGAGGATATAGAGCAGGCGAACAAGAGAAGAAGAAAATACTAGTTGAAATACGCGTGTATATAAATTTTGGAACCAGTTAACTTATGTGGTGTGGGGTTCACAAATTTTGATTATTGAAAAAGATTGTTAGTTTTGGTTATTCAAAACCCAAAATTTGATTATTTGTAAGGATGTTGTTACGTTTGATTATACGATTGTGAGACATTTTTTATACCAACATTGTTAACTTTAACAATAATTGACTTTTGATTATATCACTGCGGATGGCTAAGTCTCTCAAAAGAAGTTCTTTAAACTACATGAAGTACCCAAAAATATCAATGGCAAGACACCAAAAATAGAAGTCTTCATTTGCCTTTTGAAGTTGTCTGACTAGGCATAACATAACCAAAAAAACCTTCTCCACCAACACTTTTCTCTATTAATCCGCACAATATACAAAGAAGACAAATTTTCTATGAACGTTAAATATTTGCATAATCAAAAGTAGACATATCACAACTTATGAATCCCATAAGAGAAAGAGAACTTCACGGAATTTGATCTTAGTGTTGTCCTTTTATCATTGAACATGTACATTTGCAACCAGAACACCGTGGGAAGGCTCCTAGCTGTCGTAATAAACAAATGAAATAAGTTGGAAAAAGTTTACTTACTTTTTCTTTTTTCTTTTACTGCTTTCTGATTCTTAAACCTATTTGCTTATACAAAAAACCCCAGGGAAAAAATCAACTCACGGATTATGAAAAACAGACGTGCAGAAATTTAAAGGAAATGAAACACTTCAACTAAAGCAAATCCGATTCATGCAGTAGATCTCCTGGATCTTAACTTAATCCAGCATATAATTTTCCGCTTTGATAACAACTGAAACACATTATTGCCTTTAATGCCAGTTTCTTAATACAGAAGTTAAAAACCTTCATAAGACTAACTGCGTACTTACTAGCCGAGAAAACCACAAGTTATTCTCCAAATCAATCAGTGGAAACACCACATATAGAGAGGCCAACGAAAAACCCAACTAGGAAAAGACAAACCACCACGGTATTCTTCCATAAATTCCATCAAACATCTGTGAAGTTTTCACTCCCTAAGAAATAGATAAGCAAGAATGCTCCTCCACTATGTCTTCTAGAATTCAGCAGTTTTCTGCATAAAAAGGATATCATAATAGTAGCGGTAATCCAACCTCTCAACCTGCACATTGTTATGGGAAACTAAGTACTCTGAGAAGGGAGTCCAGGAGATGACCAACATGAGTGAGCAAAAAGATGTCATTGAAGGTACCCACTGTCCTTGTATCAGTCAACCTCTCAAGCAGAGTCAAGCTTTAACCTCAAAATAGACAATTATCCAAACTAACACACGCACAGACATGGAGAGAGAGAGAGAGAGAGAGAGAGAGAGAGAGATCGGGAATGTAATCGGTCAAATGAGGGACGTCTTTGAGAACGTAATCGGCCCCGACGACCTTTGGCTGAGAATTGCCCGAACTACTTCCCATCGGCAATTGTACAAAATCGTTTTTTGAATTGGAACTAATTGATGAGTTTGAATTACTACAATGATCGAGTCCATGAGAGAAATCTGGGTGAAATCCTCTTAGCCTAATTAAGCTATCACACGATGGTGATCCAGAAAATAGTAAGGATGAGTTGATTGGAGAATCATTACAATCACGAATCAGGAAGGGAAGAATCTGACTTTATACAAGGCTAGGATGTCAAGACTCCGTTATTGATATTTTGTTTTTACATGGAAAAAGGCTCAAATACATAAAGATTAGAACAGTATCGAGTGATTCCCTAGAGCGCAGTTCATCCATCATCAACCAAACTAGCGCTTGTGTCTGTTCGTTACTAGCAGTCATCTTTTCTTGCTTTGCATACATCTCTGCTTGATTAGCATTGAGTATCTCCATTTCTTCCCTTAGCATTCTAGCTTGACTTTCTGTGTGGCCCGTGGTCCCTTGATCTGGGATCCTCCTCCGATGGTTTGTGGGTTTTCTAGCCTTCTCGCTAAATCCTGCATAGTGAACGCACGACTAAGATCTAGCCGTGGTTGCCCGGCAAGGCCCTCCGGCGAGAGGATGAGAATGTGCAGAGAATTAAGTCAGGGACTAGGGTTTTTAGATAGCGTAGTGTGTGTACCTTTGAGGGTTTTTCCTTTAGTATTTATAGAGCCTTCCTAGCTTGCTCTCCAAGCACGGATGTGTGCTTTGCACGGGTTAGGTGACGTCGCCTTGACGTCACTGAGCAGATCTGATAACCGTCTTCGTGTGTGAGCTAGTAGCCCCCATGTGCTTTCATCGTTATCCCTTGATATAACAGCTTCGTCACGTGAGAGAACACGTGACTCAACGAGTGGTCGAACTCAGATCTCGCCGACCCTGGCGGACAACACGAGGGGGAAGTCCAATGGAACCGCCTCATAAAGGGTGCTTGAACCTGAAGAGACTCCTCAAAGGTGGCCGAGGCTGAAAGCCTACTTCTTCAAGACAGTCGCCGAGCTTGATTAAGCCGTCGTGCCGTCATTAAGACGATAGCCGAGCTTGATCTCGCCCCGCTCCCCAATGAGCTCGGACCATTAGATTCGGTCTACTACAATAGCCCCTCAATCTTTGCCGACGCCGAGGGCGTGGTGGAGATTGAAGATGAGCATGACCGGATCTAATCGTGGTCGAACGTGAATCACAGCGGTGGGTAGAAATTTGGCCGGGCCCAGATCGTCTCCCTAGCAGCCGTCATGGACAAGTTCCAATAGAGGGTCACCAGGTGTCGTTCCGTGGTTCAGTATGGCTGATGGGAGGGGATGGCTGGCACGCGTGAAAGCCTGTAAGGCCATCACATCATTGCCACGTGTTGAGTGTTGATTGGTTGTCAGTTCGGCTGTGCAGCACTGGGCGGGAGTTTTGAAACCCTAACCCTCCCCTATATAAAGAAGGGTGAGAGGAAAGAGAAAATGTCACAAACATTTCTCTCTCTAAACCTCCATTGCAGAGCTTTAACCTTCGCCCGTTCATCTTCCAGTCTTGATTTCTCCTCGAACCACCTTCAGATCATCCAGAAAACTTTAGGTATGCTTCGATTATTGTTGCTCCTTTAGTTTCTGCAGTTTTTATGCACTTTCTCTTCGTTTTTTGGGATTTTTTGGGGGCTTTTTGTTCTATATGAACAGTACGTTGCTGGGGATGAATAGTCTGTTTATCTTCATCTTCAACCTATCTTCCGAGCCCCAGCCAAGGTGTAAGTTGGCTTTTGTCCGACGCTGAGTCTGCCAGCCGAGCCTCAAAACCAAGACATCAGTACTTGCCGAGCTTGAGTCTATAGGGTACAAAATGGGTGGGCCAGTAGGGTAGCCGAGCGTAGGAGGATCCTCATCCTTTGCCGACGATAAGATTTCTCACTTCTTCTTTTCTTTCTTTTTTTGTTTGTGCTAATAGGTCTGGCTCACCCTGTTATAGTTATTTCTTCCAACTCTGAAAGCTCAGGGGACGACTCTGGAGATTTGATAATCCGAGAGTACTTGGAAAGGCATCAAAGCCGACGCCAGATCTCTTCGATCGCTTCAAATATGTCGGTAGATACTGGTGACTCAAACGCCGAACGTGATTACTAGTACGGCGGGGAAGAGTTCAATACTGATCCTGAAATCTCATTCACACCGTCAACCTATTCTGAAATCGAGCCCTAGCTCGAGCTAGAGGCCGAGTCTAGACTCAATTCTCAAGCCGAAGCCACCCCCTCTGCACGATCTTGTCATAGCGAATCACAATCTGAGAATTGAGAGATCGCTGACCTTTATGAGAGGGGTTAGGTTTGCCCCTACACCCATTTCTTTAACGAGGAGCCTGGTGAGTACCAGAATTTTTGTCAAGAGTACAATATCCCCGACGATGTTGTTGCTAGCCAAGTTGCTAGCAATAGGATAAGAGATAAGAGAGAGCATCGTCCCGAACATATCACCGTGCCTTTGATGGCTATATGCGAGGCTGGGTTGTGGTTCCCTTTTCATCCATTTTTGAGGGAACTCCTGGCTCGGTTTAGCCTCGTCCCCCATTATTTTGCCATCAACAGCTTTAGAATAGTGATGTCTGTAATCAAACTGAAGGAGCTCCACGATCTAGAATTTACGGCCGCCGATCTCTTTCACACGTACATCATGTCGAGACATGGTCAGACCGAGCGTCGATACTTGTTGACGTGTAAGGATAAGGAGCCCCTGATAGATGGGTTGCCTGACACCGACAAGTGGGCTGATTTCTATGTTGAAGTTAACGGGAATTTTGAGTTTGGTGACCAGTCCCTTCATAGGTACGCTGTGCTAAAGATAAAAGATTTCCGAGGTAGTTCGTCATTCTCTTTTATTTGGTAGACGCCATCTTTTCTAACATCTGGTTTTACTGGAACTGATTGCCGATTTTACTCGTAGATCACCGGTCAATCACCAAGACACATCAATCTTTGGCGGGTGAAAAGCATGTAGACATTCTAAAGGCACAAGTTTGCCGAGACGCACTAACCCTGCTGGGATATATTCCCTCGTATAAGGGAAAGTTGAGGAAGAAAGGGAAGGAGGGAGTGCCGAGCCAAAAAGTCAAAAGTAAAAAGAAGGGCGAACACGCGACAGGGGGGAATCAAGAAGGGAAAAGAGCCGAGGGTGAAGTTTCCGACTTTTAGGAAGACAGTTGAATTCTGGTTCCAAGAAAGTCAGCAGGCCGAGTTTCCCGGCATAGACATCCCTTTTCAAACCCTCATACCTGATCTCACGGGAGAAATGGGAGGAAGGAACATGGTCCGTGTAAATATTAGGGACGGCGCTGCAGTTCAGCAAAAAGGGACCGATGTGATCGAGCCTGTTGAAAAGAGGCAAAAAGTTACCCACGACTTTTCCCAACCAAGCCGCCGACTCCACTTCCAAGTGAGAAGGATAAGACTGAGACATCTTGTGCAAGTGGCTCGACGAGGCCGCAAAAGTCCGGAGGTTCGGCTGGCCCAAACATTTAGGAGTTTACTCCATCCTTCGTTCTGGCCGAAGGTAGGGTCGTTACAGTGGAGGATTCTGTTAAGATGGAGCCGGGGCTGGCTGTTACAATGCTTCATGGTCTGGCTCTACCATGTGATATGCAAAAAGTTCCAGAGGACCTGCAGCCGAGCCTGGTGCACGCCAGTGCTTATCTTGTCCAGGTTCATTTGACCCTGACTTATTTGAAACATTCTCCTTGTGTTAGTTCCCGAATCTGAATTTGTATCTTGGCATCTGTGCTTATCTTCTTTTACTTGGTAGGCTGGGCAGGCTCTGCTCCAGGCTTCAACTAAGGCCGAGCTAGTCATCGTCGAGAGGTCTCGTTACCGTGATGATCTCAAGGTCGAACGCGAGAAAGTGAAGTTATTAAAGACTAGTTTGAAGGCGGTAAAAGCTCGGGTGGCCGAGCTGGAGAGAAAAAACGATGAGGCCGAGGCGAAATCGAAGAAAATCGAAGAAATCTGAATGCGAGCTTGGGAAGGTTTTGAGGAGGGAAAAGAGGAAGATGAAAGAAGTTGACGAGAAGGCCTATCAGGCCGGATTTGACCGAGTTAGGGCCGAGTATATGCGGGATGCACAGAAGATGGTTAATGAAGAGGTTGAGGCCAGGGTGCCTGTGGCATATCGGAGAGGTTATAGGGATGGCGTGGCAGCCGCTGCCAACGCTCTTCAATTGGAACCTGATTCAAATTTGTACAAGTCAATTCCAGCAGCTGTTGTTCCCGAACTTGTCCTGCCATACACAGACGAGGAGTGTGCACCACTTCCACCCGAGGAGTTTCTCGAGAGTGAAGAAGATATTGAAGATGTTTCTGGGGATGATGCCGAGGGTGGAGATGTAACAACTCCGATTTTTCATTCAATAAAAATCTTGTTGTTATTCGAAAGTTCTTAATTTCTCCTAAATGCTTGATGGTTTTCTTATGAATTCTTAACGGTTGGTCTTTAAGCAATCGAACGCCTTATCATCATATTCCTCGACTAGAAACCCTAATTACACTTTAGCCCCTCAAGGATCGTTTCTTGACTTTTAAGCCCTACTTAGCAAGCCTAGTTAGCTTCTAACCGGTTTGTTGGAGAAACCAAACTAGGAAGTCACCTAGTTACTTTTCCCTAACCATAGATGGACCATTTTGCCCATCTTGAACCTTTTGAACCTTTTCAACCCTAGACTAGAAATTGTTTCATTATTTTCTTTTATTATTTTGGTTTTCTTCTTTATCCTTTGGACGATAAATGTTGGGGGAACTATTATCCATTAGATAATAGAAACCCAATTCTTTATATTAAAAGGATTTTTAAAAGATTTGAACAAAGTACTATGATCTTTTAAAAATAGACTTCTATAATTATTTTAAAAGTACTTTTGATTATTTTTCTAATAAAAATACCCTAGTAACTATGGTCCATTGGACAATAACCGTTAGGGTAATCTTTACCCATTGGACAATAGCCTTTCCATTATTATATTTGTTAAATACATGTATATATATACACATGTGTAATTACAAAGGACATGTAGTCTTTTTATAAGACTTAATTTATGATTTAAAGTACCTGTCCTTTATTAACCATTGGTTATTAACCGTTAGGAGATTTATTATCCATTGGTCAATAGGTTAGTCTTACTATCTAGTACTAAGCCTATGAAACTAATATTTTGTTAAGATTCCCGGAAGTACAAAGTACATTATTATATTAATTAAGTACTTGTACCTTTTTATTAGTTTAAAGGGAAAATCTTGACCTTTTTAACCCTAGGATCTTAGTACCTATGTACTTACTTATTTATTATTAGTAGTAGTCTTTCATTGTACATACATATATACATATATATGTGGGAGAGAGAGAGAGAGAGAGAGAGAGAGAGAGAGAGAGAGGAGAGAGAGGGAGAGAGAGAGGCCGAGAGAGACCGGGTGAGAGAGAGAGGAAGAGGGAGAGAAAGAGAGGGAAGGAGAAGAAGATGGGACTTGTACTTGTTGTTCTTTCACCATTTCAACTTATGGGTTGAATATCTTCCAAATCTATCACATTTTGTCCTTAAAATTGTTATTCAAACACCAAATCTTGTACCATTGTCTCCTTTCCTTCTAGCAAATCTTCCAAAATCCCATCCAAGGACTAACCTAGCCACGTAAGCCTACCAATTAGCCTCCCACCTTTCAATCAACCTTGACATGTGAAAGAAAAATGAGACTTAGAGAGAGAGAGAGAGAGGGGCTGGCCAAAGGAGAGAGAGAGAGAGGGAGAGCTTGCCTATAAATAGAAGCTCACACCTTCAACCATTGCTCCAACTTCTCTCTAGAAATTTTAAGTGTTCTTGCTTTCAAAGTTTTAGTTTTCTTGAGTTTTCTTGAGTTCTTGAGCAATACCACCAAACCACCTCTTAAAACCACCCATAGATCTTTAAAGTAGTCCACATTAGTTAGTAAAGTTGTTTCTAGGAAAAGAAAGTACATCTCTTTTCCTTTCGAAGCAAACCGATGCCGTTACGCCGCCGAAATCCAAAACTGACGACCAAATCTTCGTAGCCGACCACCGCCAAGAAGAACGGTAGTTATCCTTACCTACTTTTCCAAGTATAAAGTAGTTTTGTACCCTAACACTAATTATAAGTTCATTAGGAAGTAACTTGATCATTTTATTTAGAGTAGATAAGGTTATCTTTTGTTGGAAACGTATAAAATGCATGATGTTCATTATTGGTAATTCAAGCATGTTATGTAGCCTTGTTCGATTCATTTTGAGTTTCGATAAATGCTTGTTATGTGGAAAGTCCTACACCACGGAGTCTATGCATGATAACGTGACACGAGAACCGAGAAAGTAGAGACATGGCACCTAGGGTGTGTTAACGAAGATAAAAATGTGTGTATCCGAGGGAGGAAATATTTTGAAACTACATAATGACCGATTTTGGGTGACATTATGTGAGTTGTGTGTGTATGCCAATGAGAACCCGGTGCGGTGGAACCACTGCGAGGATACTCAGGAGACCAGCGCAGCGGAACCGAGGTTGGGTGTGTGGCTTGGTTATCCGCGGTACGGAGCCAATGCGGTTGTGTGCCAATGGGAACCCGACGCGGCGAAACCATTGTGAGGATACTCGGGAGACCGGCACGGTGGAACCGAGGTTGGGTGAGTTAAAAAGGAGTTTTGGTAAAAAGGAAAGTGGAATAAAAACACGGTCTACGATGAGTCTAAATAATGAACAAAGCGTTAGTTGAGTAAGGAATGTGGATTAGAATACTTGTTGGGATTATATGCATGATCTAAGTGGAATTGTTGTTATTATGATCTTTTGTTCTTAAGTTAAGGGTTAGAGGGTTTGGATTACTCTATTGAGCGTTGTACCACATGGTGTTGCCTTTTTGGTGACCCTAACATAGTATATCGGTGGCGACGCGGGTATAATATGTCAGATCTCATAGATGAGCAGGGCGAGCTTTATACCTTGGAGGCCTTCGGAGCTAGCTGTGATGAAAGAACAAGCAGAGCTGTAGTTAGGAACCTTAGTTCCCTTCCGTTTGTAATAAAAGTACTTCTTTTTAAACTTTGTTGTAATAAAGAGCCCGACTCAGTTTATTTTTCAATAAAATGTTTTATTTAACCTACCCAAAATCTGGGGCGTTACAGGAGATGTGGCCACCATGCAGAGTGCTTGCGAGGTCAGGAATGAGAGGGTTGACGAAGGTGCTAAGAAGGTGACTAGGGAGGCTGATCAGGAACCAGTAAGTGTTGATAAAAATGCCGAGGTTGGAGCTGACGCTGCTGAGGATGCTGCTCAAGTTTGAGAGGATTCCCTTTTTCCCTTTTTGTTTGTTGATTTCTTTGTTTTGAATTTTGAATTTTTGTTGGACTGGACGGATCTGAGCTTGGATTTTGCTGTGCCAGATGTAATAGTTTAGGGGGGTCGGCACGTACGATTTACCATGTCGTACCTCTCAACTTAGGGGGTTTTGCAATGCCTATGTTACTACAAATGAATGGCTTTGCTTTACATTTGCAATGTTTCAATTTTGTTGAACTTGGTTGATTGTTCTCATGCCTTATTCAAATTTGTCATCATGCTTTTTTGTTTGAATGGTAGCTATCCGTAGCCCCCACTTTGGTCTGGATTCGGCTAAGAAATTGGTCATGGGCCGAAGTGGAAGTTGCTTAATTTGCTGTTGAATGGTTGCCGAGCCTTGACCAAAGTACAGTGGATAAGTCTTGTTGATACGTTGCCGAGCTTGGCTTTTTTCGCGTCCATTTATCAAGTTTTGTGGACTATACCAATGTTGGCAACAAAAAAGTCGCTTGGTGCCCCTTTGTATGGTCGGGGTTCGGCCAATCTCCCAACTCTTGGTTTGAGATTGAATGTTTGTGGGTGGTTTGCTCACCAAAGCATGAGTATAACAAGGTGTTGGCCGACCTTACTGTCTTGCTAAGCCGAACCAAAGCCTAAATTCCATCCGTAATGTGTGTCTTAGGCTTGGTGGACCATATGTCCGATTTTTGCTTCTTTAGGCAGTTATAGTGGCCGAAGTAGGGCCGTAAAAGCCGTTTGTGGGTGTGACTGAAGTCAATGTTTAGGGTTGGCGGAGTATTCCGAGTGTAGTGTAATAGTAAGGAAGACAAGTAAAAATTTGTATAAGACATCGATTGCCAAACAAGATACTTCTTTTACTTGGGAAACATGAAATACAAGTTGAATGTAAAGATTTTGGCCGAAGCCAATCATAAAGAGATTGACATTGTAGTGGCCGAAGCCAATTATGCCATAAAAAAGCTTAAGGAGATAATAAAAAACAGGATAGATAGTGGTCGAACAGGAGGCGCACTATTGGTAAGGACTTTCCCAGTCATGTCCTCAAGTACGTAAGCGCCTTCGCCTGCAATTTTGACAATACGAAAGGGACCCTCCCAGTTGGGCTTGAATTTCTGCTTCTTATTGGCTTGTACCAACTTTCGCCAAACCAAGTCGTCTGGCTTGAAGGTTTTGGTTCGAACGCTTCGGTTGTATCCTCTTGCTATTTGCTGTTGGTATTTGGCGAGCTTAAGCTGAGCGTCGTCGCGCTTCTCGTCTACTAAAATCAGTGTTCCACGGCTTTGTCATTATCCAAAGTTCTCCGTTCTTAGAGTTGGGAAACTAGACTCTAGTGGGATTACGGCCTCCATGCTGAACGCCATTGAAAAGGGTGTATGGCCTGTTGAGTGCCTCGGGGTAGAACGGTAAGCCCAAAGGACACATGGTAGTTCCTCAGCCCATTTTCTTCTTTTGGAGTTTAGCCGACGTTTGATCCCAGCACAGACGGTCTTGTTTGTTGCCTCGGCTTGGCCATTTCCTTGGGGGTAAGCTGGAGTAGAGTTGAAGAAGCATATCCCAAATTCAGCGCAGAGGCTGGAGAGGCCCTTGCCCACAAATTGGCTTCCGTTGTTTGACACGATGGCGTAAGGGACGCCGAACCTGGTCACAATGATCCTCCAGATGAATCTTCGAATGTCGGCTTCGGTGGTTGTGACAAGAGGTTCGGCCTCAACCCATTTGGAGAAGTAGTCCGTTGCGGTGATCAAGAATTTGAAGCCACCTGGTGTTGTTGGGAGCTTGCCTACGATGTCAAGCCCTCATTGGGCGAAGGGCTAAGGACTTGTGATGGGAGATAGATTCTGGGCCGGCTGTTTTGGGACAGGTGAAAAAAGTTGGCATGGTCGGCACTTGCGGACAACTTCTTCGCAGTCTTTCTTCATGTTTTTCCAAAAATATCCTTGACTTAGTGCTCGTTGGCAGAGCAAGCGGCCGCCAGAGTGGCAACCATAGCTACCTGAGTGAAGCTCGGTGAGAATATCCGGTACCTGGGTTGGGTGGACAACGAGGAGATAAGGGCCCGAGAAAGATTTCTTGTAGAGTTGGTCACTTTCAGAGAGCCAGTAGTAAGCGGCTTTGTTCTTGATGCGGTAAGCTTCCTTCTTGTCTGTTGGTAAAGTGTCATGCTTGAAAAACGTAATGATCTCGTCCATCCAGCTTGGATCGAGTTCAACGTTGAGTATTTCAGGAGTTGTGTCAAAGCTTGGATGGTAATGCTGCCGAAGCTGATTGTCCTGAATTCGAAGGCTTTAGAAGCTGACGCAAAGCCAGTGAGTGCGTCCGCATGCGCATTGTGTTAGCGGTTGATCTGTTCAATTTTGAAATTGTGGAAGTGGGTGATGAGTTCGGCTACGGTGCCTGATATTTTAACATCCATGGATCTCGAGCCTCATAGTCCCCAAGTACTTGGTTAACTATGAGTTGGGAGTCACAGTAAACGACAAGATCAGAGATTTCCATCACAACTGCAGAATGTAAGCCAGCGAGGAGGGCTTTATATTCGGCTTCATTATTGGTGGCGAGGAATTCGATGCTGATAGCACTTTCATGTAGTGTTCCACAAGTGGAGACTAGGACGACCCCGACCCCTACTCCGTTGCTGTTAGATGCTCCATCAACATGTAGGCGCCAGGTGTCCCCTTGGAAAAGGTGCCAAGGTTTCGGCGACGCTTGATGCTCGGCGACTATTTTGTGTTGGGATGGGTGTGTTGAGAAGTTCTGTATCTTCTGAAGTAAGCTCAATAATGAAGTCAGCAAGAACCTGCCCTTTGATTGCCCGTTCGTGGCTAGAAACGAATGTCAAAGTTTGCTAGCTCTACTGCCCACTTGGAGACCCTGTTGGATAGATCAGCCTTCCGAAAAAGGCTCTTGAGGGGGTGCTCTGTTAAGACGACGATGGGGTGTGATTGGAAGTAGGGCAGGAGTTTCCTAATCGCCGAAACGAAAGCAAGGGCTAACTTTTCAAGGGGTAGGTAACATGTTTGAGCTGGAAGGAGTGTCTTGCTTGTGAAGTAGATTGGCATGTCATCTGTGCCATCCCGCCGCACAAGTGCAGAATTGGTTGCATGGGCAGAAACGGCGAGATACAGATACAAAGTTTCAAATTCCTTGGGTTTTACTAATAGCAGGGCCGAGTTTAAGTATTCTTTGAGTTCGGCCAAGGCGGAATTACAATCCGGGGTCCACTCAAAGCTGTGTCAACTTTTTCCTTTCAAGCCATGAAAGAATGCGTGGCACTTGTCTAAGGACTTGCTGATGAATCGGTTTAGAGTTGCGGTCATCCCAGTTAGCCTTTGTACTTCCTTGATTGTCCTTGGTGGGCGCAGGTCTTTGACGGCCTTTATCTGGTTTGGGTTGGCCTCAATACCACGTCGGGTGACCAGGTGTCTAAGGAATTTCCCAGCGCTTACGCCGAATGCGCACTTTTCAGGGCTTAGTCTTAGCTTGTGTAGTTTAAAGATTTCGAAGACTTCCGCCAAGTCTTGCAGGTGGTTGGATTCCTTCTTGCTTTTGACAACAAGGTCATCAATGTAAGCTTCCACGGTGTGGCCGATTTGTTCTTGCAACATCTTGAATATTGCTCTGTTAAATGTTGCACCTGAATTCTTGAGCCCAAAGGGCATGACGCGGTAGCAAAAGAAGCCATATGGTTTGATAAAAGCAGTTTTCTCCATGTCATTGGGGTCCATGGCAATTTGGTGGTAGCCACGGTAGGCGTCAAGGAAGCTGAGCCGAGCATGGCCTGCCGTTGCATCCACAAGTTGATCAATCTTCGAGAGTGGGAACCAATCCTTTGGACAAGCGTTGTTGAGATTGGTATAATCCACGCAAACTCGCCATTTGCTGTTTTTCTTCTTAACGACCATTGTGTTGGACAACCATGTTGGGTATTGTACTTCTTGGATGGCGTTGGCCTCCAGCAAACGTTTGACTTCTTCAACGACGGCGTCAGCAGGTTCGGCTGTAGAACGCCGCATTTTCTAGATGACAGGCTTGGCATCTTTCTTGATGTTGAGAGAGTGACTGATGAAATTGGAATTGACACCAGGCATCTCGTTGGGGGTCCAAGCAAAAACTTCTATGTTTTTCTTAAGGTATTGGAACATTTCTTCGCAATCGGCCTCGCTGATGGAAGAGCTGATTAAGAAGAATCGCGAGCCATCCTCGTTGATGGGCATCTGGACGAGGTCTTCTTCCGCTTTGTCTTCAGCTTGCTGGCCGACGTCATCGATCACGGCAATGTTTGGAACTTCGACCCATTGCACTTGCTTGGCTTTGGTGGAATTGTGGACGGTTGAGATGTAGCACTTTTTGGAGGATTTGGTCACCACGTAGATCTTCCTGTCTCCCATTGATGCCGATGAAGCGAATGACCTGGTGGTAGGTTGAAGCGATTGCTTGCATGTCGTGTAGCTAGGTTTGGCCAAGAATTGCATTGTATGGGCTAGGTACGTTGACGACGATGAATTCGACGCTCAATCTTTTCGAGCCAACGATGACTGGCAAGAAGATTCGACCAAGTGGCCAAACGGGTGATCCGTTAAATCCGATGAGGGGTACTTCGGCGGGTTGCAAAGCTGACTCTGGGAGATCAAGCTTTTTGAACAATTCATAGTACATGACCTCCGCCGAGCGTCCCTGATCGATTAGAACACGTTTGACGTCATGTACTCCAATTTGGACAGTTACGACGAGGGCGTCGGAGTGTGGTGTTTGCACAGTTCGAGATCGCGCAAGGTAAAAGTTATTGTCCATTTGGGTAACTCTTCTAGTCGTGAACGTTTGGATCTAGGTACTACCGCGAGTACCTGCTTGGAAATGGATGCGCGATTGAGGTTGGCCCGAAGATTGGATTCAGATTCCTTTGTCACGAGGCTGTGAATAACGTGTATCGTCGGTCGCGGTTCATTTGGGTTGGGATTGCCAGCAGGTGGACGGGTGGAGTTTTGGTTTGATCGATGTACTGATCGAGATGGCTTTGTGCTGCCAGACACTCCAATTGTGCTTTTTATGGTGCGCATGTGGTTGTGTAATGACCGAGCTCGTTGTGGTATGAGCACTTCTTTCATGGGTTCTGATCTGCTTGGCCAGTGTTTGTGCCCAGCTTTCCTGTTGGCCATTCGAACTGCGGTTGCCTCATGATTTCCTTCAAAAAAGACCAGATGGGTTCTTTGAAGTATGTGGTCTCGGCCACATAGTCATGTACCTTCGGTTGGCGCTTCTTTCCTTCCTTGATGTTGTGGACAAGTTTCTTTGGCTTAGGCTGCTGCATTGTGACTGGTGCTGGCAGCTGAGGTGTGACTGTTGGGAAGCTTGTAGTTGAGTTCGTTAGCCCTTGAGTCGCACAGTCCGCGTAAAATTCTTCAAGAGTGCAGAACCATTCCACAATGCGCATCAACTCGCCCATGCCATGGGGTGGGCGAATAGCAAGTTCATCCAGAATCTTGCTGTTAATTTCCAAGCCATTTTTGAAGGTTCTTGCGGCCCAGTACTCGTCGATTCTAGGAATTTCGTTGAACAGTTGCCAATATCGTTCGGCATACTGTCGGAGAGTTTCAGATGGGAGTTTTCGCATTTGAGACAATGACTCAGGCTCCTTGGCGGTCCTATTGCTTGTGATAAAGCGGGTGTTGAAAGCGCGTTCAAGGTCGGCTAGGTTCCGTATGGATCAAGCGGGCAATCTGTTGAACCATTGGAGTCCAAGGGAGGCAAGGCTGGACAAGAATGCTTTGTATTTGATTTCGTCCTTTGTGGTGCATAGCTCATTGGTTTGACGGAAGTGAATCAGGTGGGTGTAAGCTTCGCAAGTGGTAGAATCGAACTTTGTAAACTTCGGTAGGTGGAAGTTGGGTTTGGTTGTCGTGTTGATTATGTGGGGCGTGATGGGAGAAACGCCGAGGTCCTTCAGCTGCCGCTCAAAGCCAGGGCGTGGTGGCTTGCCATGCCCATCCGTCTTTGTTCTCTTAGAGTCTCTGTCCGGGGACTTTTCATGGTTTCGATGCCAGAGCTTGTCTCGTAAATCTGCTGTCGCTCGGTGAGATCCGTCAACAGACTTTCCTCTGTCCCTACGGGATTTGGTTTCGTTGTTCGGCTCTTCAATACGCACGCCTTTTCCATTCCGTCGAGCCTGGTTGTTATTGTCGAAATTTTCTGCCGGGATTTTTCATGAGACGGTCAGATACATGGAGTCTGGTTTCCACGGAATCTCGGCTACAGTGGGAAACCGTTGTGCGAGAAAACTCCGCGCGACCAGTCGAGTATGTGCTTGTAAACGACTCAGTGTCCCTAGTATTGGTTCGATCGTGGTAGCTCTTTGAGCGGTGTGTTCCGAATGTTGCAGGTCGCTTGTAAAGTATGATTTCCCTTACATCACCTAGGTCTGGTGGGATGCCAAGGCGGTCTTTGACGAAGCCGCGGTGGCCGATTTCGTGAGGACCTTCTTGTGGTGGTGGTGGGGGTGGTGTTTGCTTTCGTCGCCTCCCGCGGATCTAGATGTAGCAGGAATGGTGTCTCGTTGTATCTGTTGTTTCATTTGGGCAACTTCTGCCCTCAGAGCTGCCAGCCCATTGTCCCTATTTTCGTCGCAACATTGTAACAAGCGGATGTAGGCCGTTGTTACGTCGTCCGCCGCTGGGGAGAGGCCGGAACTGGGGGGGATTGAAATGGACATGTGCCTCTCCGAAAATGGGGGAAGGATTGTGTTTCCATTGGCGTCTTTGACCCCTGAGATGGTGACGTCCGTTAGGTCTCCGCCCATGGTGATTAAAGCTGTGGTGGTTGTTGAGAGGAAGAGGGTGGATTAAAGGAGGTTCGAGCCGTTTGGATCAGAAGTTTAAGTTCACGTCGGGTTCACCAATTATGTGGCCTGTGGTCCCTTGATCTGGGATCCTCCTTCGATTGGTTGTGGGTTTCCTAGCATTCTCGCTAAATCCTGCACAGTGAACGCACGACTAAGACCTAGCCGGGATTGCCCGGCAAGGCCCTCCGCGCGAGAGGATGAGAATGTGCAGAGAATTAAGTAAGGGACTAGGGTTTTTAGATAGCGTAGTGTGTGTACCTTTTAGGGTTTTCCCTTCAGTATTTATAGAGCCTTCCTAGCTTGCTCTCCAAGCACGGGCGTGTGCTTTGCACAGGTTAGGTGACGTTGCTTTGACGTCACTGAGCAGATCTGATAACCATCTTCGTGCGTGAGCTGGCAGCCCCCATGTGCTTTCATCGTTATCCTTTGATATAATCGCTTCGTCACGTGAGAGAGCACGTGACTCAGCGGGTGGCCAAACTCAGATCTCGCCAACCCTGGGGGACAACACAAGAGGAAAGTCCAACGGATTCGCCTCATAAAGGGTGGCCGATCCTGAAAAGACTCCTCAAAGGTGGCCGAGGCTGAAAGCCTACTTCTTCAAGACGGTCACCAAGCTTGATTAAGCCGTCGTGCCGTCATTAAGACGATAACCGAGCTTGATCTCGCCCCGCTCCCCAATGAGCTCGGACCATTAGATTTGGTCTACTACACTTTTTAGCCTCATTGTGCCTCCTTAAAGCCTCTTTAAGCTCAACACTTGAAGTTTTCTCAAATGATGATGATGAGGGTTTAGGACGAGGCCCTAAACCACGCACAAACCCTGATCTTTTCTTTAACATTTTCACACAAACCTCCTTATCATCCATGGGGGCAGCACCTTCTTCTTGTGATTTAGCACGGAGCTCTATCATTTGGTCCTATACGGAATTACAAAAATGATTCATTTTTTTGTTTATGACCCCAATTTCATACAAAAAATTATTCAAGAACAATGAAGAACAAGTGATCTTACATAAAGTTCTTTGGAGCGTTTATCAACCCAAGCCTTTTTCTTTTTACTGAAGTGAGTGTTGCGCCACGGTTCAATTTAGTCCATCATCTTTCCAGTACCTTACATAATTTGACGAGTATGCAGAAAGTTGTATGTGCATTTTATGTAGAGAAGGTAAATAAAGAACAAAATATATCTTACAGTATTATAAATAAAGACCTTTTGACTTTTTTGACTTCCCTAGTTTCTAGTGCTTATAGCCTGCAATCAAAGTAAAATATTACTGGTAATAGAAATAAAATTCACTCGATTTCATTGTTTCAATGCTAAGCCTAATTACGAAGAACAATGGATCATAATCTTCTTTACTATAACACTAACCTTATAGTCCTTCGAGGCAAAATAATGACAATGGTACTCCCAATCTTCAGGTTTTAAATCAGCAGGCTGGTGTTGTAACGTAGCTAATGGATTCTCCTTAGTCTCGTGGGGCAAAAAACGTTCTTTGTAAAGCCTATGACGCCATTGCCTATACATTCTATTAAGCTACTGAAATATTGCTTTTCGAACATACTGAACATTCTGAAGTTGAAATTTCTCCTAAAAAGTAACGTCAAATCTGTTGGGGGGGGGGGGGGGGGGGGGGGGCGCGGTGGGGGGTCGTGACCGACCCCGATCCACACCTCTAAGCACAAGCACGAAAATAAACCAAGCACAAACGAGAGATATTCGAGGAAAACTCTACTATATATAAATCACATATAAAAGTATGAAAAACCTCACCGGGATAGCCACAATCCGGCTTCCCCACTCCTCTGTCTCGCCCTCACTCCGGTGGCTCTCCGACGAAGTATCCAAGCATCTCTGAGGAGCACTGCTCCCACCAACGGGGGAGCCACAATCCGGCTCACTCTTTACTCTCTCTCTCTCTCTCTCATGTCTAGCACACACACCACACACTGCCTCTAAGGCAGTCAATACAAAAGAGAAAAAGGCCCAGGGGTTTTAACCCTTGTGGTCACCCACCCACAAGGGTGTACCCCAACAATTACCCCCTACACCCGAGTGGGGTAATCGTTGAATCCGCAACACTGTTCGACTGCAATTCGCCACTCTAGCACCACAGCTACCCCAACCTAACACTAGAGGCTCCACTAGCCAGATAATCTCACACATCACCTGCGAGGAGGCTGAAACTTGTCCAGAGATCTGTGGCTCATATTGGCATTCACCGCCAATATACAGCACCCCCTAAACCGAGTGCTTGCACCCCTAGACTGGAGTGCTTGCATCCAAACTTGGATGCTCCACATCTCAAACCCGGATGCTCCACATCTCAAACCCGAGATGTCTGCAGCAAAGTCCATTTCTATCCACGCTCCTTTGTTGCTTGAGCACTTGCATCACCCTCTGAATGCTGTAAACTGCGTCTGCCAATCCCATTCTGCCCCTCTAGTCAAGCGCCTATGTCACTGCCAAACTTGAGCTCATCTGTACCCTAAACAGGGATACACTACTCGAATGAGTGTCTCCTTGCAAGACCAGATCTTCCGTGGTTGAACCATGAACGTACCGTGCCCAATCATCGAACACAATCTGTGGCTCCATCTCTCCAACTCATCTGGCCACATATCCTGGAGAAGATCCAGTCACCAAATCCCAAAAGGAAAATAATCTTGAGATGCGTTGTCTCGTCTCCATCTCAATCCCCCTGTCTGGAGCTCCAATGAACACCCCCACAAGCAGTAGCAATCATCACCCGGCTGGTATCCCACACACCTCCTGATTCGTATCAGGCACACACATCCGTATGTATTAGGTTGCGACTCCTTGTACTCTGTGCCTATCCCTTGTGCGTCCGCAACTGCTGCTCATCCTATTCATTGTCGATAAACCCATACTGCTTGTTCCTTACCAAACATCAGCTCCATCTGTCTGTATGCTCCATAAGCCGTATAGATTGCCCGTCATCTGTTATACCGAAAGTCACATCCGATCAGCTCATCCTGCAGCCCGAATCACAAACTGCATCTCCAAATAATAGGACTTCGAACTCGATTGAACCAAACTACCTCCGAACACTGCCAATCATCTTTGCAAACCATCGCTCTAGTGAGCGTCTATGTCACTACCAACCCGAGTGTATCCTTGCTCACTAGCTCTGCGCATGTTTCCCTTGATCAACCTCCGGTACCTGCAAGTCTGCTCTGTCAATTGTCTTTTCTGCCACTTTTTGTTAACTCCCTACACTCCCGTCAGCTCTCTCCGGGTCTCCTTCCTGCCACTTGTCCATCCTTGTTCCATTCCTGGCTTTCCCCAGCATCCAGGATCTCCATCGGAATCGATCTATCACTTCAATAAGTGCTTGTGTCATTACTAGACAAGCAATCTAGCCCAAATGTAATGTATCCCTGCTTACTAGCTCCACAACAGATCACCCCGAACATCCATGCTGCTTAGACAAGCCTCATCGCAACCCAATCGCCCCCAAACATACGTTTTCTGCTCCACTAAGCAATCGCACCAGCCTAGGTGCCTCCAAACTGATAACGGAGCGCGCGGTTGCATTTGGAATGTCGTTTCCATTCTAGAATTGGCTCGAATCGGACACAAACCGGCCCGAACCAGCCAAAAAAACCCTTCTGGACCGCTGAACAGGCCCATTGGCCAGATCGTTGACCAACCACTGTACTACTGACTGGACTGCCATGTCAGCTTTGATCGAATGACGTAGACAGTTGACTGCTGACATGGATCCCTTGTGTTGACATGGCACTGCCACGTGTCCGCCACGTCTCCATGACGTGGCATGCTGACTCATCGTTGACCGTCCCTATGTGGTGTTGACCCGCACACGCCTGGCATGTGCCAGTGTGTGCCAGACACCTGTCCTCGCATGTGCAACATGTGCCCAAGTGGATCTCACTCACCTCCAATTCCAGCCGTGCGTGTGGCTCATTCCGGCGTCACCCAGTGATTTTTTGACCACTCCCGAGCTCGTCTCGACGAGACGAACACAACCCCATGCTCAAATCTTGCATCCCATGCCTCCTGGTAAGAACCACCCTTGAACCGCCTCTCTGCCTCTTCGCCGCCGCCTTTAACCGGCCATTGCCGCCACCTCCGAGCTCCTTCGGCGACGTGCTACCCCAATCTGTGGTCATCTCCTTGAGGTGAACACAACCCAATGCTCAAAACTCATCTTTGATCATCCACGACCCCGTGCTTTTCAAAACAGCCTCTCTGCCCATCACCGCCTCTGCCCGTTGCGATCGAATGGCTCCCGAGCCTTCATTCGGTGACGAAACTCAGCCCTGTCACCTCCTATAGACTCGTCTCAGTGACGTGCACAACCCTTACTGGTCCGATTGAGTTTTCAGACAACTCAACCGAGAACCCAGCAAAGGAGGTGTTTCGTGCTTTCTTCCAACGTGCTCTCTGTGCTCCTCCGGTGTACTCCGCAGCCCAAACTTGGCGCTTTGATACCAAGCACAAACGAGAGATATCCGAGGAAAACTCTACTATGTATAAATCACATATACAAGTATGAAAAACCTCACCGGGATTGCCACAATCTGGCTTCCCCACTCCTCTCTCTCTCCCTCATTCCGGTGGCTCTCTGACGAAGTATCTGAGTATCTCCGAGGAGCACCGCTCCTCACAACGGGGGAGCCACAAACCGGCTCACTCTATACTCTCTCTGTCTCACGTCTGGCACACACACCACATACTGCCTCTAAGGCAGTCAATACAAAAGAGAAAGAGACCCATGGGTTTTATCCCCTCTGGTCACCCACCCACAAGGGTGTACCCCAACAAAATCATACGGACATATCAACTCAAGAGCAATACCAGAAAAATAAAAGGCAATAGATCACCAATCTAAAAAGAAAGCGCATCAGACCCACCTGCAACCAACCCCATAATTTTTCTTTCTCATGTTTTTTTTTTTGGTAAAATAGCTTGAAATTAAAAGAGAATAACAGAATGTACAGCCTACAAGGGGTATACCTCAGGAGGAAAAAAGAAAATAAAAAGAAGAAGACTGAAAAAATTGCAGTAACCCATGCACAACCTGCATAGAGAGTATGATAGCGTAGGCAAAATAACATACTTGCCATTAGAGTAAGCGAAACCTACGAAGTGGTACGATTAGTAATTATTACATGAAATTTAACTATTACCTGGCACATCCCGCCAAGCTAGGAAATAAAATAAATAGTCTCGATCAAAACTGACGACTCGTAATAGCTCCTCTGGGATAACTACACAAAACTTCTCTCCAGGCTTCAACTTTTTCCCATGAGCGATTCCACAGGTAATTCCCCTTTTCTTCTGTTTTACAGGTGAATCTGCGCATAACATTAAGTATTGCATGTCTTGGAAGTCTAAAAAGCAAACAGGTAGTTCAAACAAGTACGGTAACTTACTAGCAGTATCATTAACATGTCCCTCAACCATAGTAGGACTTTGCTCACCACCCCCATTCACAATAGATGCATCAACTTGTAACTGATTAGAAGAACATGTTGAGATTGGTGTGCGTGATCGAGATCTTGTTACAGCTTCTTTTCGGATATTTTTTCAACCAGGCCAGGCCCTCCCGTCTAACAACTTCAAGAGTGCAAACATGAAAAAGATCATAGTACATTTTACTCACCAATTGAAACCATGTACCTTATCATGTTTTAAATACAAATTTATACAATTGGCGGTTCAAGTAGCAGGAACTGAGGAACATTAACTTAAAGCTTTTTCCTTAGGCAATTGATGCAATAATGGACCTTACTTAGAGGCAACAATCTATGCAATCTTATTCCAACTGATGAGTATCGCCCCATTACCATACACCATAATACAAATCAAACGTTATTAATAAGCAACTCATCAATATGAAATCTAGTGCACTTCAGGAGTCAGATTACAAGACAAAATTAATTAATGCCACGTGCCTACTCATCCCTAACAGTATATCTAGAAGTTAAAAAATTCACTTAAGCAAAGCAAAGAGAAATCCTAACTAGCACTTTGCACTAACTATCAAAGAAGATAACAACGAAATAGATAAGTGCAACTAAGCATACTTTAAAACTAGAAACTTTACTTAATCAAACACATTAAGTGACAACTAATTGAGTTGCTTCATAATTAGATTGCTCGGATCAAACAGCTAACTTCCCCAATTGTAATTTTAATTTCCAACATACCTAAAAAAATCTATGTAATTTTGTTACATTTGCTAAGCCAGCAAATATACTAATCTAAATATAAATACCTCCTCATTAGAAAACCACCATGTTTGTCATCGTTGTTGCTGTCATCGTCACCATTCGATGGACTATAGTCAACATCTTCTACACCAACCGGAATTTGCTTTCTCTTTCCATTTGAATGCTTAGGCTGGACCGATGGAATCAAAGAAGCTGGGATATGTGTGAATCCTTGGGCACTCAATATTTCATGGATTTCCTTTACTCTCTTATTTCTGTCCTTCTCATACTGTGAGAGCTTTTGAGTCTTTAATTTCCCGGGCTTTAGAAATTTTTTTTCCCCTTTACGCATAGTGTACCACTACAAAATAGAAATTGATACAAAATATATACCATTCTGACTAAATGTAAGCAGTTGATCACAAACAGTTAATGGAACCCCTTGTAGGCTATATATTCGGTTAGCCTCTTTTTAATTTCAAGTTGATTTACCAAAAAAAAAAATAGTTAATGGAATTAAGCATACAGTAGTATTTTTTAATTTTTTTTTGCATATAACACAAAGTTACACATATTACAAACTCAACAAAGCATTTTGCAATTGGGATAAAAGGTCAAGGATATGCATATATGGAAAAGATTCAAAACATTAGTACATTTACAATAAAAATAAAAACTAGTTGAGGTAAGAGTGCCAAGAACAAACACACATCAATTGTATGGCAGGCTAAACATCAGTAGAAATTTGGACACTGAAGTAGCAGCAGACAGCAAATCACACTAGCAAAACCCATCGAGGCATGGGGACCAAAAACAACAAACATGCCTCATATCCCTTTGTTCCATCCACACCAGCCAAAAACTACTTTGCTAATCTTTATTACCTAAAATCTATTGAACTTACTTTACCAATCACTATCACCATCATCATTCATATTCATGTCATGTTCCTCGACTTCATCATCATTGCTAAAATGATTGTAGACACCCCAATCTGGACTTTCCAAATTAGTTTGCTTTCGGTTTTAAATTCTCCGATGATGAAACGGATCAAGAACACCCCCAGGAATGATAGCTTGATTGAGCTTTGAGCGTTTGATCCCCTCTTAACCTAACCTAGCCTAAACCAATTCAAAAGTCAAAAAATCCACTGGCACGCGTTGGTCTAAAACCAGCGCGCGTTGGTCCAAGTGCCTTGTATTAGTCAACTGTCAAAGTTTAACTGTTGATTTGTATAGTGTTGCTTGGACCCATGCGCACAGGTCACACACCGGCGCGCGTTGGTCAATGGTTGTCCCATCACCTTTTCCAGCCTGCATTTGCCATGATCACAGGACTTTTGGGGCTTCTTTGGCCCTGTTTATTCGTCTGAGGGGTGATCTCAGGGCATAGGATGTTCCCCTACCCCCTTTCACACTCCTCCCATTACCTTTCCCTCCAAGCCAAAACCAGCTAGTTACACCCCTCCTTCACCCCCTCATCTCCTATAAATACCCCCCATGCCAAAAGGTTCAAAAAAAAAAGGTGACAAGGTTATCAAGTTTCAAAACTCTAAGCACAAAGCTCTAGCCCTAGCCACTTGTTCATCTCTTCCTCACCAAAGAAAGACATTGGCAAGCAACACACCTAGTTGCCTACCTGACTCCACCATCCAA
This sequence comes from Rhododendron ovatum, assembly GCA_019656835.1. Taxonomy (NCBI): domain Eukaryota; kingdom Viridiplantae; phylum Streptophyta; class Magnoliopsida; order Ericales; family Ericaceae; genus Rhododendron; species Rhododendron ovatum. The sequence goes on along the minus strand of CM033797.1, from coordinate 14,681,445 downwards.
CCTCAACTCAAAGCTCAATCATTCCATTCAAACCCTAAAACCGAAGGTATAACACATTTGTATTGCATTCTGTTAAGATCCCTGAGGGAGGCTGGCAGGGTCAAGGCAGGTAATCAACACTAAGTCCTTGCCCTAAAGCTAGCAAGGTTTCAAAAACCGTAGTGGCAAGGACCCGCACGCACCGGTCCATAGAATGCGCGCGCCACTCTGTGACTGAGCGCGTAGATCTTGCGTGGGGCCTAGGGTCTTGTTGTTTTATGCTCTCATTTGTATAGACCACTACAAGCATGCTAACAATCAGTTTATTGCTAGTTTTATTTCAATATGCATATCTGTTGCTATGGAATACCCCTGGGGCCTTTCTGGACATGTCCCAGAACCCAGAAACATGTAGAACCAAGCATTAGTTTGTTGACTCAAACTTGCGCGTAGCAGTGGTCCACCTACGCACACAGGTTTGGTTTTGACTAGTGGCTGGCCTTTGCATGGGAAACTAGGCCTTGGCCTCTATTTTTATCCCCACACTATTTATGGGGTGTTTTATTCATTTTGTGGCTTTGTAGGCCATTCAAATTGTATATTAACTGCCATATGAACTGCTTGGTTTGTTTTGGGTGTGCACTGGTCATTCTAGAGCCCAGAGGATTGAAAATAAGAACTGTGGGTTTGAACCTACTAGCGCGTGCAGGTCTTGGTATGGCACACGCAGGTTGGATCAGCATGCAGTGACTTGATCAGTACATGTTGGTTTCTTCCTGTGCATGACACTTCAAAACGGGGGCCTTCTAGTTTGTTAAAACTCCCACAATAGTCTGTTTTCATCCTATACTAACTGTTTCAATAAGCGAGCATGCCATTTATCACATCCTACAAATCTGTTATAGTTTTAATCCCCTTAAACTATTCCCTCATCCTAACTGGCTAAAAATTGATTAATGAGAAAGATTCGCAAATGTTTTACAAATGCCCGAGTAGAGACCGATTGCTGGATTGGGTGAGAGGGGTGCCTTAAAACCCTTTCCCTCTTGTAACATGGCTCCCAAACCTCAGATATCAAGGTAACGACGGACTTGTCTACAAGCCTTTTCAAATCAAACAACATAGCAAGCGTTTCAAGTTCGGTTCCTTGGGTGGCGGACCTTCAAACCCAAGTGGTGACTCTGAATTGAGCATTTCGCCGCACTTTCCAAAAAGAGTCACACCCACTTATTGCGATCAATTTTCGGGGCTTGTGCCACAGTAGCGACTTTGCTGGGGACTTCCTTCATTAGTCTATACTTCGAGTTTAGTACGCTTAAGAACAATCCCTTAAAAGTTTGTCAAAATAGTAAGCTTCGCGCTGCTAAAGAACGGAATAGTGATTGAACAGGATCCTCGTATTCGACCAATCCATACTAGGACTTTTTTGATTGTTCGGTTGAGTAGTTTTCTTAAAGTATCGATTAATAAAAGTGAGTCACATTTTAAAAGGCATTTTGCAAACGTTGTGATTCTCTCTCATTAATCAATCTTTTTAGCATTTTCATGTGCATCGATGTTGGCTAGCCGTGTTGAGGTATTTTGGGTAACTGGCATAGTTTACTGGAGCCCGGGGTCCTCGAATGCCCAACAACCTCGGATGATGATAAGTCATTCTATCGTTCTATCGCTGCTCTGCAATACGCGTTGCACCGGGAGGTATATCTTGGCTTTAGTTTGAGGAACCCCCTTAAACCAAAATCGGCCTTTGCATATACAAAGCACTATAACTCTCCAAACTAAGACGAGTACCCGTACGGTAAGATTATTTGCATCTAACCCCCATATATTGTCTACGTGTTACCGTTTTCCCTATCTCATGCACTGTACATCCATACCGTTCTGTGTATGAGCATGTTTAGGGCGGCTTCTAGGTTGGCTCTCTTTTGAGTCTGTCTTATACTTATTAGGATGCTGCCACGACCCAATGAAGAGTTGTGCATCTCGATGGTGCATGTTGTCGAATTTCAAAGTCCTTAGATCAACGAGACTTTGAGAAATCAAGACTTTCTAAGTCCTTATCTAATGCTTGACCGAGATTTCAAACAGAAACCAAAGAACAACGGAGAGAATGCCGTGATACTTACACCACCTAGGTTAAGTGCTAAACACTTACACCACTCAAGTTTGGTTCCTTGGGTGGCGGACCTTCAAACCCAAGTGGCGACTCTGAATTGAGCATTTCATCGCACTTTCCAAAAAGGGGCACACCTGCTTATTGCAATTGATTTTCATGGCGTGTGCCTACAGTGGCGACTCTGTTGGGACTTCCTTCATTAGTCTATATTTTGAGTTTAGTACGCTTAAGAACAATCCCTTAAAATTTGTCAAAATAGTGAACTTCGCGCTGCTGAAGAACGGAATAGTGATTTAACAGGATCCTCGTATCCGACCAATCCATACTGGGATTTTTTGATTGTTCGTTGAGTAGTTTTCTCCAAGTATCGATTAATAAAAGTGAGCCACATTTTAAAAGGCATTTTGCAAACGTTGTGATTCTCTCTCATTAATCAATCTTTTAGCATTTTCATGTGCATCGATGTTGGCTAGCCGCGTTGAGGTATTTTGTGTAACCGGCATAGTTTACTGGAGCCCGGTGCCCTCGAATGCCCAACAACCTTGGACGATGATAAGTCATTCTACCGTTCTATCGTTGCTCTGCAATACGCGTTGCACTGGGAGGTATATCTTGGCTTTAGTTTGAGGAACCCCCCTCAAACCAAAATCGGCCTTTGCATATACAAAGCACTAAAACTCTCCAAACTAAGACAGGTACCCGTAAGGTAAGATTATTTGCATTTAACCCCTTATATTTTCTACGTGTTACCGTTTTCCTTATCGCATGCACTGTACATCCATACAGTTTTGCATAGGAGCATGTTTAGGGCTGCTTCTAGGTTGTCTTTCTTTTGAGTCTGTCTTATGCTTATTAGGATGCTGCAATGACCCAATGAAGAGTTGTGCATCTCGATGGTGCACATTGTCAAATTTCAAAGTCCTTAGATCAACGAGACTTTGAGAAATCAAGACTTTCTAAGTCCTTGTCTTATGCCCGATTGTGATTTCAAACAGAAAACAAAGAACAACGGAGAGAATGCCGTGATACTTACACCACCTAGGTTTAGTGCTAAACACTTACACCGCTTAGGCTAACTGGCGTTGTGTTGCCTATGCTGCTCAGGTTCCGGTATCATGTTATCAACACCGAGTTGTTTTGACTCCAAAGTTGAAACTTCGAGAGCGGAATAGTCGAAGGCTTAGACTATTTTGACATCTCTTAGTGTCAATCGATTCAAACAAGGATGCACCCTCAAAAAGAATTCTGAGGATTCTGGCAGCATCCGAACATCACGAGACAAACTCGTCTTTAATTGTAGAGTCTAGGAGGACACCGACGACAACGGCGTGTGCGTTGCATTCCTTCAAATTCTTTCAAAAGGCTACTGTAGGAACCTCACTGAGTTCTCATTTACTTTGCTGTCCAAAGCTCTAGGCCATTTCAGCGAAAGGAAGAACCAAACCTACTTGGGAGCGTCTACCAGGGCTTTTGCAAAGGCTTGCACGGCTTGCCACTCAATTAGATATAGCGACATCACCAGCAGGTTCACTGTTACTTCCAAGGCCATACCCCCTTCCTCGATCACTTCAAATGGCAGGGCAAATAGAGTTGTTTGAGCTAAAAAGGTTCTACAGGAAATGAGTCAGAAAATGGACAAACAAATGATTATGGTCCAGGGGTTGGTTGATCATTTTATCTCCCCCATGTCAAAGTCGGATCTGGGGTTAAATTCTAATGATGCCAGAATCAAAGAACTTCCACATATCTATCACTCTCCTACAGTCGGAATCAAGCTGTGCTCAAAAGACATGTTCAAAGAATCCTGCACGAAATCCACATGAACTACGCAACCTCATCCGATTACCAAAGGCTTGCCGCTCTCTAGAAGTGAGACAGAAAAGGAGCTTCTAATCTGCCATCAGTAATAGTGTCTTACCACCGAATCAACTGGCACATTTCGAGGCCACACAAGACTGCAAGGAACTATATATTGCTCCGCTCAACCAGTGCAAAACCACTCGTGTAATAAGAACAGACATAGTTACACACATGCCACACTAAGAAACAAATGGGATCATAGAAGCAAAAGCTCTTGGTTTGTGAAAATGCAGGGCACCAAGTTGCACATCATCGAGCCCTCAAAGGCTTGAGTGTCCAGTTACTGAACTAGTCATAAACAAAAGTATATTTTCGACAAAGGACATGCCCATTGAATTTGAAATAACTAAATTCGGGCCTACAAATCAATAGTTCTATGGTCCAAATTCCTTAACAACGAATGCAGCTGCCCACACTAACTGGATGTATTTACTTTACCAAATCAGATCCTAAAACCTATGTCAACACATGGTTTTCCAAAACCTGTTATGAATATCAGCCTTAGAATCTCAAGAAACACTTTCATCTTCCCCAAAGGAGGAATCCGATCAGCTAGCTCGTGAGTAATTTTGAGCCCGAAAGGTCGATTTAACAATGGCAACCCAACAACCAGATCTGCTTATGCATTACCAGCAATTAAATCGATTGCCAAACATGATTTTAAACAATAATTTAACATTCCTCCAACCTAAATTGAAACGAAAAAGCCCATCCTCAAGATGAGTTAGGATGGTCCACCATCTGTCTTAGTTGCCGAAAAATGAGCACAAAAGCAGACCCAGATCCGTGGCCGCCCACCACCAGCCGGGCAGCCCAGATCGAAGGCCACCAATCGCACCCGACGAGTTCACTCAGGCGTGAATCGGTTGAAGTCGGCGTGAACCAAACCACTCTACGACCCACAACCATCTTTGCCATTGGCTGTCGATCAAAGCCACAAAGAGACGCTGTGGAGGGGCCGAACGACAGGAGAAACGAGGGGAAGTAAACCAAGTACAATGGGATTGATTGATTTAATATCCCATACAAGTGTAAATCTATTCCGAAAGGAATAGACTACCCAAAAATCAAGAAGATTTCGGATTCCCTGCGAATTTGTGAACCACCAAACATTAATCGGTGGGTTTTGCTTTATTTAATTCTAAATAAGTAATCCGATTTTAGCCTTTAAACAGTTAATATGGTAAGCCAAGACAATAAGTAAAACAAGCTTCAGAATAAGCAGGAAATGACAAGCTGTCCCAACGAATGGATTCCATAGCCGGTGAATGGATTTCATGGCCGTGGGATCTCGCTAGGTTGATATACCGGCCGCGGGAAGGATGTCTAAGCCGATGTTCTTCCTCACACCAGAATACAAATAGTTAGTCAGAAAACTATGATCAAAGCATGGAGATAGAAAATAATCAAATCATAGGCCCTTGGGCCTCACCACCTTGATACCTCAGTAGCTTGATTGCTTCGAATTGGTGGGGATTGATTGAATTGCTTCTCGAAACCCTAGGGTTAGGGTTTGTACTTCGGGGTTTGATCGTCAGATTGCAATTGCCTATGAAAGGTTAGGGCTTTTGTAAAGAGAGTTTGGGAGATAATTTCTGTAGAGTATCGTGGCTAGAGAAGGTGTATTGAATTTTGTATTTTGGAATCCTAAGTGCCTTTTATATAGACATGGGATGACTCACTCCAACCAATCAAATGGCATGAATCAATAAGGTAGTATAGGGTTAGAAGATCTCTGCATGGATATCTTTTCTCAGCCTTGAAGAATCTAAGAATGGCTGCTAGGGTTTGTGCGTTCGATCAAACAAAGACAGAACATTCCAGATTCTGGAAAAATATGATCTAGTGGCGGCCGAGGAATGCATCTCACGGGCGACGAATCAATCTCATTGGGAGAATTTCAGACATAATATTCCACAGGTGAAAGAAAGAAGTAGGGGCCGTGAGATAGATCGTGCGGCAGACAGATGTATTTTACCAGGATGCTGTATTTCTGTCTAAGAGGCTCTTTGGCTCTAAATTGGGTTCTCTAAGTGGCTAAAAGTACTCACCAAAATCCTCAGGTTTACGAGAAGTCAATTACCAATCACATTATCCATTCATCATCGGGATGATCCCCAAGGTGGGACTTGAAATAATTGTTAGGCCAAATTGGAGTGTTTACAGTAACCTTTTCAATTCTTTTTGGAACGAATTTGAAAAGTTAGAATATAACAAAATATCAACTAAATGAGTCATCATCTCAAAAATTAAGTTGATTTTGTGCATACTTTTTCTTACCCACAAGAAATTCATCTCTCTTATACTTATACTTTGACAGAAAAGAAAAAAAGAGATCTAGAATTCATTAAAACCATTCTACACGTTTTCTAGTGTGTACATATGTTAGTCTAGTGAGCAAGAAGTTGGAGAAATGATGTATTGCTTAGAAAAAGATACTCCGTATTAATCTCTCATAATTGCAATAAATATTGCTGTCACGTCTATGATTTTTAACATAATTATAAAGGACTTTTCCATAAAAGAAATCTTCAGAATAATACTAATAATACCTAAAAAGACATTTCATTTTCCACGTTCACAAATCGCTTCCAAACTTCAAATATGCCGAATAAATTACATTTACAGCTCGAAGACCTCGAATTTAACGTAAAATGAGTATCAAGGAAAGTTAAGCGTTTTGCAGTCATCTATAGTCAAAAGATTATATAAATTACATCTCCAAAGAGTTTTTACAAAAGATGTCAAAGTAATTCCTCCATATTAGCTTTCAAAAGAATGATCAAACATGCACGCCAAGCTAGCATGTCATGTCAATGTCCTTGAAGTATACCTGAAAATAATGATATGGTTGAGCTACACTAGCTCAGTAGAGATATATCTATGCTCAAGCTATATGTCGTTGAATGATCAATGCACCGACAAAGGGAATCAACAACAATGGAACTTCACAAACGAGCAAGAACTTAAGACTTGGAACCAACACAACTCATAAACATATAATTCAATTATTTCTAAATTCTCTGTCTCCGTTATGCCATGTTCTTTGATTTCATTTTCCTGGTGTTCAGAACCTCGTATGCTCCATTTTTGGCATGACACCTTATGGTGGATCCGTGGCTTTTCTGTGCACTTCCGGGTGTTCAGGACCCCGTGCACTCTATTTCCGGCATCACACCTTATGGTGGATCCGTGGCTTTCTTAGTACCATTCAATCTGTCACGCCCTTGATTTTGAACATAAATATTGATAACTTTTCATAAAGAAAACCCTCACATTATATGCATACATATTTCTGAAAAGAATGTTCATTGCCAACCTTCTTGAAACGTGGTTCCAAAATATTACATCATAAGGCACTAAAGCCGAATACTTCATAGATACATGAGTTTAAAAAGGTAATAAGAGTTTACATTACACCCTCAAACATGAATGTAGTAAACTAAATGTCCCCATTCTTAGCTTTCAAAAGAATACACTCGTGGGCATGGACGTCACTCCATGCTACTGCTCCGGGTTTACACATGAAAATGAAGAGGTGAGCAAACACGCACCTAGTAGAAAAATCTCCAACAACCCTACATGCATGTGAGATGATGTATACAAAGACAATTCAAATAACTTCAAAGCTGAATGAGATCGCTTAGGAAAAAGGGAGAGTGTCTGACTTCATCATTTGATTCACATCTATACCCACTCACTCACACACACACACACTCGCTCATCATCACATTTCCTCCTCTCTAGGCAATATCGAGCTGCTTGTATCATTTTTTTAGGAGACTTAGAATTTCACATCCATGTTTGAGGAAAATATCTTTTCCTCTTTTTAGAAAAAAATAACCACAAACCTCATGATAAGATCCCTAATTTACGTCTAACTACCCAGTGATGGAAACACCAAATAGAAACACCAAACACTTTGGTGATTTCCTTTTCTCACCTCAACAAATACTAGGGCCACCCACCTCAACAAATACTAGGTTCATCATGACCACTCCCGGGTCTTTTCCCATCTCAACACACATCAAACACATACGTGGTCCCAAAAGAGCAAGGTTAAATTGCAAGGGGATTGTTAGACAAACAACAACAAGGACTATGACCAATTCCGTCCACTCGCTTATTCGCAACATCACATTACACTTTTCAATTATCAAACATCGACGCCACAAATATCCACATACACATAAAAGACCTCATACTTCTAATCACTGTATCATCAATCGAAGCATAATACCATTAAGTATCGCAAATGCACTATAAAGTTCCATCTCACTAATCTACATAAAATAATCTGACTTTCCCCAATTGTCATGATAAGTACGACCACGAATCCCAAAATAACACGTATTTCACCATAGTAATTAATGAGAGAGAAAGAACTGAATTCTTATTGGTAAGGCTTAACGTAAATTTGATCAAGGGTTCTCGAGTGTTAAATGTATTCCAAAGACGCATGGACTCCAAATATCTCTATAGTATTGTTCGAATAGGTAACACAATATGAAGGATTGATTTGGAGGTGTCAAGAATGCATTAAAAAGGATTATAGGTTGTGCGGGGCTACAAAATGACAGAGGAACAAGCAAAATTTGCCCAGAATGGGGCCAAGTATCAATACCCCATACCTGGGTATCGATACCCCAAGTCCAAAATTCTAGATTCACCACTTGTATCGATACCCTTCATCATGGTATCGATACCATGAGCACATAGCAGCGTTTCATGCAGATTTTTGACAGATTTTAAACCAATCGAAGGGACGAATGATCATCAACCCAACCAAGGTTAACTATGGCTCTTATACGTTCTTTCATCACTAAATTTCACTTATAAAACCCCTCAAACACATCGCATGCTCAGCATATCAAAAATCCCAAAATCAAATCTAGATTCAACTTATATTCAAGGAACGAGTATTTTAAGAAGGATTGAACACATAATCAACACATAGGCACGTCAAGAAAGAAGAGAAATCCCTACCGAAAGGGTACGTTTTGAGCAAAACCCCCAAATCCCAAGCAAGCCCTAGCTTCAAAATCCCAAGCAAGCCCTAACCCCCAAACCACTTTGCAGCTTCGCACTCAAGTTCTCAGTTTTTTCGTAGTTCTGCGCTCATACTCTCAGTCATTTCGCAATTTCGTGCTCATGTTCTCAATCACTTTACAGCTTCGCGCTCATACTCTTAGTCATTTCATAGCTCTGCGCTCATACTCTCAGTCACTTCGCAGTTTCGCACTCATACTCTCAGTCAATCCGCATGTAGAGACCCATGTTAATTTTTAATTTCATAACTGTTAGTAAAAGGCAAAAATAACGAAAATACAAGAAATAATGTGGTTTTTTGATTGGGGGTTAATTTGATAACGTTATTAGTGGAAGGGTGTAAGTGTGATTTGTGTGTGTGCTAGTATATAAAGGGGTGTGTGTCTGCAGGGAATTAAAATGCCCAATCTCACTCACTCACTCACTCACTCACTCACTCTCTCTCTCTCTCTCTCTCTCTCTCTCTCTCTCTCTCTCTCCTTCGGCTCTCTCTCCTCACACTCACTTCCAACTCCTCTCAAGCCCTTATACATTAAAAACCACCAAGATCCACCTCCATTCCACCTCTCAATCGTACTTTTGAGCTTGTAAGTTCGTCAGTTTCACTTGGAGGAGGAGTAATCGGTTGATTTTGAGGTTTGGAGAGCTAGGGCTTGCTCAAATCCCATGGGTTTCAATCTTTGACTTTAAGGTAGGGATCTTTTGCTTTCTCTATATGTTGCTAAGTTGATTTTGTGCTCCATAGTCTTGTTTGAGTGTAACGCCCCATAATTTGGGTACGTTAAATAAAACATTTTATTGAAATAAAAGCTGAGTCTGGCTCTTTATTACAAACAAAACATAAAGGAAGTACTTTTATTACAAACGGGAGGGAACTAAGGTTCCTAACTACAGCTCCGCTTGTTCTTCCATCACGACTAGCTCCTCGGCTCCGAAGGCCTCCAAAGTGTAAAGCTCGCCCTGCTCATCTATGAGATCTGACATATTATACCCGCGTCGCCACCGGTATAATATGCCAGGGTCACCAAAAGGCAACACCGTGAGCTTAACGCTCAATAGCATAATCCAAACCCTCTAACCCTTAACTTATGAACATAAAAGCATAACAACAACAATTTAGATCATGCATAAAGTCCAAACAAGTATTCAAATCCACGTTCCTTACTCAACTAACGTTGTGTTCATCTTTTAGACTCATCGTAGACCATGTCATTACTTCACTTTTCTTTTTACCCAAAAACTCCTTTTTAACTCACCCAACCTCGGTTCCGCCGCGCCGGGTTCCCGAGTATTCTCACAATGGTTCCGCCGCGCCGGGTTCCCATTGGCACACAACCGCATTGGCTCAGTACCGCGGATCACCAAGCACACACCCTACCTCGGTTCCGCCGCGCCGGGTTCCTGAGTATCCTCACAATGGTTCCGCCGCGCCGGGTTTCCATTGGCATACACACACACATCCAACTCACATAATGCACCCAAAACCGGTCATTATGTAGTTTCAAAATAATTTCCTTCCTCGAATACACACTTTTTCATCCTTGTTAACACACCCTAGGTGCCATGTCTCTACTATCTTGTTTCTCGTGTCACGTTTATCATGCATAGACTCCGTGGTGTAAGACATTCCATACATCAAGTACTTTATCAAATCTCATAAATGAATACAACAAAATTATCCAACTTTTGACCACATAACATGCTTGAATCATAATAACAACATCATGCATCTTATATAATCTCACAAAGATAACTTATCTACTTCACATATAACGTTCAAAGTTACTTTCTAATGAATTTGTTTGATACAAAACTACTTTATACTTAGATAGACGGTAAGTATAACTACTTGAGATGAAAGTTAAGGAAATCCTACATATACGTAGAGATAAAGACAAGGAATTCTACCGTGCTTCTTGGCGGTAGTAGAAGACTAAGAAGATTCGGTCGTCGGTTTTGGATTTCGGCGGCGTAACGTCGTCGGTTTGCTTCGAAAGGAAGAGATATGAACTTTTCTCTTCCTAGAAACAACTTTCTAACTTAACTAAGCTACTTTAAAGATCTAACGGTGGTTTTGGGAGGTGGTTTGGTGGTTTCTCTCAAGAACACTCAAGAACTCAAGAAAAGAAGAACTTTGGAAGCAAGAACACTAAGAAATTCTAGAGAGAAGTTGGAGCAAAGTGAGAAGGTGTGAGTTTAAGCTTGGAATGAGCTTCTATTTATAGGCAAAGGCTCTCCCTCTCTCCCTCTTGGCCGCCCCCTCTCTCTCTCTCTCTATGTCACACTTTATTTCACATGTCATGCTTTGATTGAAAGGTTGGAAGCTAAATTGGTAGGCTTGCATGGCTATGTTAGTCCTTGGATGGGATTCTTGGAAGATATGTTGCCATGGAGGAGACATGGGTACAAGATTCTTGGTTTAAACAAATGAAATTGGTACAAAGGAGGACAATGGAGGAAGATATGGAAGATATACATCTTCAATGTTTGAAAAGATGAAGAATCACCAAGTACAAGTCACATCTTTCTTCTTCTTCCTTCTTCTTTCCCTCTCTCTCTCTCCCTCTCCCTCTCTCCTCTCTCGGCCTCTCTCTCTCCCTCTCCCTCTCGGCTCTCTCTCTCCTCTCTCCTCTCTCTCTCTCTCTCTCTCCCATGTACTAGCTATATACATATGTATATATATGTACAAACATGTAAGAATACAAATAAATATAGGGTACTTTAGGTACTAAGGGCAATTTAGTCTTAAAGGGTCAAGATTTCCCCAATAAACAATTATAAAGTACGAGTACTTTAATTAATAAAATAATGTACTTTTGTACTCCCGGGAATCTTAACAAAACATTAGTTTAATGGGATAAGTACTTTGTTTGAAAGATGAGCCTATTACCCAATGGTTAATAGAATCCCTAATGGTTATTATCCAAGGGATAATAAGGTACTAGTACTTTAAATTATAAATTATGTTTTTGGAAAGACTACATGTCCTTTTTATAAAATCCCATGTGTTTATATATATATGTACTTAACCATTTAAATAAAGAAAAGGCTTTTGTCCAATGGGTAAAGATTACCCTAATGGTTACTAACCAATGGTCCAAGGTTACTTGGGTACTTTTATTAGAAAAAAATAATTAAAAGTACTTTTCAAATGTCAATCATAGTACTTTTATTTAAATCTTTCAAAATCCTTTTATTATAAAGAAATGGGTTTCTTTTATTCAATGGGTAATAATTCCCCTAACAATTATCGTCCAAAGGATAAAGAATAAAACCAAAATAATAAAAGAAAATAAATAATCAATTCCTAGTCTAGGGTTCAAAAGGTTCAAAAAGGTTCAAGAGGGTAAAATGGTCATTCTTTGGTTAGGAAAAAGTAACTAGATAACTTTTTAGTTAGGTTACTCCATCAAGCCGGTTAGAAGCTAACTAGGCTTGCTAAGTCGGACTAAAAGTCAAGAAACGATTCTTGAGGGACTAAAGTGCGATTAGGATTTCTAGTCGGAAAATACGATAATAAGGCATTCGATTTCTTAAAGACCAACCGTAATACAAATTAAATAAGAAAACCAACAAGCAGTTAAGAGAAATTAAGAAATTTCGAATAACAACGAGATTTTTATTGAACGAAAAATCGGAGTTGTTACATTGAGTGTCCCTTGGTTGCCTAAAGAAATCTGTCATTCGCTGTCAAAAATTGTTGAAAACGCAGATGGGTACCAGAACCCCCCTTTTTGCCTATTCCGGTACCCCCACACAGACACTTGGCTACTGGATGTTGAGTTTTGGAACCCCCATTTTGGGCAGTTCCAGTAATGATCTGGAAAACTTTGAAACTTACTACTTCGATTGTTTTTTACTTTTGATCCCCTGTAATACATTCTAAACACCTCTAAACTACTTCCAAACATACTTGATCGTGTCCCTTGATTCATTGATTATCCTCATTACTTTGATCCGTTTGGGACAAGTCTTGAGCTTATTTTTGAAATAAGGTTTTGTTATATTTGATTTATGTACTTAGCTAGCTTATGTGAGACTTTGCGGCTAGATAATACGAATGACATGGAACGTTGGGGCGTGCATAGTTGGTTGATGTGAACTTGTCTAATGGTTCGGATGATATCATGGTAACTCGCGTCCTCACGATTCGATGATCTTTCAAATTCCTTTGGTGCTCGCTTTATGTGATTCATGCATTGAAACTAGTGGATAGTTGTCATAAAGTTACATATGGGTTTAGTACGTTAAGAAGGATGTGGTGATATACTCAAGGGAAATGTGTGTACTTATTTATTAGTCCATGTTGTGATATGGTTGATTGTTTGGAATGCTTGAAATGTGAATGACCAATTGGCATACGGATATAACAAGATCTTATGGCATATCGATAATGAGATTTGACACAATTAGGTATCACCATTCGGTTAAACGATCAAAATGGTGAGATGACCAGACTAGACACAAATGGGTATCACCATTATGTGAAACGACCGAAATGGTGAAATGACCGGACTGGACACGAACGGGTATAACCACTCGGTGAGATGACCAAAAAACGAGAATGAATGGGTATCACCATTTAGTGAGATGATCGAAAAACACGCAAGATCCAACAAATTGGAGAATGATGATATATGGATTAATGTTTGATTATCGAAAAGGGGATAAATGGTTGGATTTATCAAGGGTTTAAAAAGGAAAATGATTTTTATAAAAAATCCTCCGGTATTCATGAGCGAATCAACAGACTCCAGTATTTGAGCACAAATCAACGGATTCTGGTATTCAAGCTCGAATCAATGAAACTTGACCTCGTGTGGGTTTTGTATTTCTCTACATCATTTGCAAACAAGGAAAAGAAAGTTTTATGGAAACAGAGTTTGATAACCGTCAATGTGAAGTTGAGAAAGATTGTGGTATTCATAGGAGGAGTTATGAAATGGTTGAGAACCTGTTGTAGGTTTATTTAGGTTGAAGCGAGTTTATTAATGCTTCTAGTTTGACATGTGAATAGTTAGGAATACTTATAAGACATCTAGAACACTATAGTCGTAGTCCACTTGTTCATTGTGGTATACCTTTGTTTCTTGTGTTCGCTTATTGAAATTCACTCACTCTTGGTGCATGACTCATTGCATCTCATATAGATTGGGTAAAGATTTCTCTACTGGACTAGTGTAGCTCAACCCTTCATCATTTTCAAGTACACACCGGAAAATAGCTTGCATGTTTATGAGTGCTTAGACGTGGAAGATCTTTGTTGGAAATCAACATTAAGAAGTTACTTAATCGTCTTTGTAATGACTCTTTTTTTTTTTTTTTTTTTTTACAGTGATGTGTTCGTAACTTAAACTCGTGATCCTCTTTGAATATTATGTCTATAAACTCTTGACTCCTTAGTATATCGTACTTATATTTTTTGGGCCGGAGAGCCAATAATGTAATCTTTTGAAACTTGTGGAATTGGAGTTGTAACCCGAACTTGTGGGAACATTGGACTCTTTTTGGTATTATGTTGTGTAATGCAAGTTTTTTATTTGCAAAAAGCCTTATTTATTTATGTTGAAAATCAAGGGCGTGACACCACAGCTCCGCGCTCCTATTTTTCAGTCACTCAGTAGCTTCGTGCTCTTGTTATCAACAGGCTCCGTGCCCCAATTACTGTACTCCGAAAGTACACTAAATGACAAGTCATTGAGCTCCGCGATCATTTATTCTCAAAGCCCCACGCTTAAATGCTCAAAGTTTCGCACTTTGAATGCTCGAAGCTCCGCACTTCAAATACCCAACCATTGTGTACTGGATGCTCAAACTTTGCACTTGAATGTGCTCAAAGTTTCACACTTTGAATGCTCAAGCTTCGCGCCCTGAATATGCTCAAATTCCGTGTTTGAATGATTAAAGTTTCATACTTTAAATGCTTGGGCTTTGCGCCCTGAATGCCCAACCACCTTGTACTGGATGCTCAAAGCCTGTACTTTGAATGCTTGGGCCTCGTGCTCCTAATGCTCGAACTCCGTGCTCCGAATACTCAAGTCCAAAACTTGAAAGAAGCTCTGTGCTTATACATACACATTGGCCCATGCACATAAGCACTCACATCTAGGATTCATCTAATTGCATATTGTCATCATCATATACACATCGTATTCTGCATCTCTTTCATGAAACAGGTCATTCTTGCATACAGCTAGCTCTGCGCTTTGGTTTATTGATTGGCTCCATGCCTTGATCCATAGTTCTGCAACCAACTCTGCACTTCAATTTATTGATCGGCTCGGTGCCTCGATCCGCAGTTTCACAGCCAGCTCTGTGCTTTGGCTCCTATTATCGAGCTCCATGCTTTAATTCTTATCATTAACTACATGCCTTGGCAACCAGCTCCGCACTTTGGTTCCCATTAATTGTTCGGTCCCGTACCTCGATCATTGGTTCTGATTACCAACTCTGTGCTTTGGTTATTCATCAGTCATACTACCAGCTTCGCACTTTGGTCTATGTCAAGCTCCGCACTTTGACCCCTGGCTCTTGGCCTTCTAACTACAACCAACTCCGCGCTTCGATTTCTGTCAAATTAAGCTCTGTGCTTTGAACACTAGCTCTGTGCCGATATCTCTCAAGACTGGCGTTTGGCTGTCTCTAGAAGATGGTTTGAATTCCACCCCAACTACATCAATTCCATTGAGCTCATTCGCAAGATTAAGCTACCCAGCTGAGATTCATTCGATCTAAGTAAAGATGGTCGAAGAAGGTGATTGGCTCTATCTTCTTTCTAAAGTGAAATTCACCTACTGTACAGTGACTTACCTTGAATAGTGGAAAGGATTCCTCCGCTCTGAGCTTCGCGCTCGCATATCAGGTACATCGCCTGAAGGCTTGGTATAGCCCGATGACAAGTTTTTCCTTTAAAGCTTCGCGCTTTTATTTTTGGTTTTTGGTTGCCCCGAACTACGATTGGTTTGAATTTCCCGAGTGAAATACGTAGGCAGCCACCCAGCTTGACCATAACTAAAAATATTTTTGAAAGCTCTTGAGATAGTTGTTTCGCTAAATTTGAGTTGTTTTACGGCTTTGACTTTTACTTAAATACACCTCGCAGTCTATCCAAGTTCCGTCAAAGAGGGGCATCTGTAGACACCCCAATTTGGCTTGACAAGTATTTCGGATCCCACCTTGGGGACCATCCTGATGATGAATAGGATATGTGGTTGTTGTGGTTGACCTCATGAAAGCATTAGGAACTTTGTGAAGCTCTTAAGGGATGAAGGAGCATTTTGGAACGAGGGATACGAGTGCCAAATGACACTTAGAGTGAGTAGAAATGTATTGACACGTGCTTTAGCCTTAGTAGCGCCGTCAATCTTCAATTAAGTCTGCTTTCAGCCCATTTTTCATAAATCAAACTTCCTTATTTTTATGGTGGGAATCCCCCATCATGTAGTACTTTCAAAATCCTCTTTATTGATATATAATAAGCCTTAATCTGATTTGAAATGAGAGATACGAGGATTTCACCAAAACGATCCATTTTCTGACCCACTAAGGGTGAAATCATCATATCTTTATTGGGTTAATCTCGTCTGTTTGATCGGCCATTCGAAACCTTATAAATAGGGGGCCTTTGGAGCTCTGAAAAACACATCTCTCCACTCCATCACTCGCCCCCAAATTCTACATAAATCATCTCCTATCAATCCTTTGTAAAAGCCCTAATGTCTTGTGAGTAGCTGCATCTGAGAGTGAAAACCCCAAAAGAACCCACTTTGTTCTAGGGTTTTGTGAAGTTGACCACAACAATCAACCGCCATTATCCGTAATCAATCGCAATTCGAGCAATCAATCTCTGAGAGATCAAGGTGGTGACGCCCAGGGGCCTATGGTTTGATTTAATTTCTGTTTTTTGCATTTAATCTGTTCTTTCTATTAACTGTTCATAATCTAATGTGAGGAAGAACACCGGCCGAGACTTTATTTAGTCGGTCGGTACATTAATCCCTTGGGATCCTACAGCTGTGACGTTCATTCATCAGCTATGGAATCCATCCACTGGGACAGATTCTGCTTTCGTTTGTTTATGTTGCATGTGGTTTACTTACTGTCCTGGGTCACCTAGTAACTGTTTAAATGCTTAATAATCGGTTTAATTACATAAGATTAAATAAAGCAAACGTTAATTATGTATTGAATGATTATGGGCCGGTCTTGTGACCGGGAGAAAATGGGTGCCTAAGACTTTCGCTTAATTGTACTTTTGTCTCCCGTACCCGGACTCTCTACTTGTTTTCTTAGTTTTAAATAAACTAGGTGGCGACTCTAATTTGTGGAAACTATTATCGTGTAATGATACTCATAGCCATGGGAGTATCCACAATGCTGGTTTATTTGGAGGAAACTTGTAGCGAGGATCTCTGTGTGGCGACGCCCCTTTGGGGAGGTGTCCACAGTGCTGTGCGAGTGGTGACAACACCTTGCTATGCACCATCAAAACGTTTGTTCGGCAATTCAACGATCTAGATTTCATCTTCATCGTGTAGCATTCGAGCCGTTCATTACCAAGATAAAATTTGGATCACATTAAATTGCCGGACGGCTTGGATGGTGGCATCACTCGTAGAGCACTATCCCCGGGTTCGCCCAACTAATAGATTTCTTGTGAAAAAATATCAAAGTCCTTTTTTTTTCTTCACGGAAACAATGTGGTATTTATTTAATCGAAGAGTGATCTGAGGATCGAACAACAGCAAGTGCAAGATTAGTGATCTATTGAGGGATAGGATGCCCCAATTTTTCAATCGAGTGCACCCTATTACAAGAACATGTAACATGACTTAGCGAAAAAAGAAAGAACGTGTAACATGCATAAAAGTACAGGAATAAAATAACACCATAAGCTCTAAACAATTTGAATTATCTGAGTTACAATATGAATGATTTCTTCCTTCCCGAGTAAGAGCCTGGGCACCAACAACAATGGTATCATGGTCACATGAACACCCACAAGTACACTATCAAGATGCATAATCTATTTTTCAAACATTCACAAATTTTGTTTATGAATTATGCAGAATCTTTTTTTTTTTGTCAATCGATAGAAGAGATCATTTTACAGCAGATATGAAGTACATAGTACAAATCCACGATACTACATCAATTGTGAGAGAATCCACGAAACAACTAAGCCCAACAACTCAACCAATTCAAGAAATAAGTAGGGTAGAAACAAAGAAAGAAAGAAAAACCTACAAGAGAAAAACACCCACACGCAAGTTGGGAGACTTGAACTCTTGACCTACTAATGAGATGAAACTCTAATTATCTAGAATCAACAGATAAAAAAAAGGGTCTAAAATCACAATCCAAAATCTAGAATCCACCAAAATAGTTAGAAAATCAATTGACGTCGGATTTTGGGTTCAGATTGGCCGTACTACTACTAGTGTATTTGGTTTTGGCCTGTGTCTAGATGACTTTGATAATCCGGACAGATTCGTACTTCCACATACCTGGCCCAAACCCTAATTACAAGGGCAAAAACGGAACAAAAACAAAAAAAATGGCGAATAGACGAATACGCCCCGAACGCCATAGACGACTTGAGAAGGTGTAATCAAAGGCCGAGATCTAGCCGCCTCAAGAATCCAACGACCTACAATCTTCCAGAGCCCATATATAAGCACCGCTAATGTTTGCCCTACCAGTCTCTCGGGCATTTCAGTCGCATCCCTCGCCCTCCTGCTGCAGTCGGCGATTCTGCAATCGAATCCTGCTCTCGCTTGCTATTCAGCAAACATGGTCAGTTCCTTTCGATCTCCGTCTGATTATACGCTTTTTTTTTTCTTTTTCTGTTTTATTTGTTTCGTGGGTTCGACTGGTTTCTTTTTTGGGGGAGTTTTCTTTATCTTATACTACATATGTGTTTGATTCTCTGTTATCAGGTGCTTCCTAATGATATTGATTTGCTGAACCCACCGGCTGAGCTCGAGAAGAAGAAGCACAAGCTCAAGCGTCTTGTGCAGTCGCCCAACTCTTTCTTCATGGTATATTTCCTTTTTCCGTTGCCATGAATTCGTTGATTTTTATTGATGCCTTTTACACATACATTCGTTGATTGTTATTCAGCTGTCGGTATTATCTGATTTCCTTTTCCTTTTTGGTCTTTGTAGGATGTTAAGTGCCAAGGTTGCTTCAACATGTAAGTTCCTCCATTTTTTGTTTATTTGTTCAATCTTCGTCGTCCAAATTGTCCATCTTATTATTCTCTGATGATTGGGTGTTTCCAGTGCTGGACCTACTGGTAGAATAGTTTAGCTTGGTTAGTAGAATTAGAACTTGTGTTTTATAAATGATGCGTTTCTACGAATTTACGCTTGTTTTCTACTTTACGAGGTGTTTAATTTTCTGGTGGCGTTATTAAGCTTGATTAGTAGAATATTAAGTGACGTTTAAAAATGATCTGCAGAACAACTGTGTTTAGCCATTCGCAAACAGTTGTGGTATGCGGGAACTGTCAGACAGTGTTGTGCCAGCCGACTGGCGGTCGTGCAAGACTCACCGAGGGGTGTTCTTTCAGGAAGAAGGGCGATTGAATTGGTATTCTAATGGTGACGAAGTTGGTAAATGCCGGTTGAGTTCTTTTAAGTTGGTTTCAGGAAAGGAAGAGGCACTTGTTTTGTTTCATGTTCGGTTTTTTCTGATGTAGTAGTTTAACGGCATGGGATTTTGGTCTTTGTGGCCTATTCAGTTTGGGTTTTAAGTTTCACTGTTGGTATGGAGTAGTCTGATGACAAAAAGATTTTGATCTTGATGGCTATGTGTTTTCACTTCTATATATCTCGTGTTTTATTTGGTTTTTGCCGAATGAAATTGGGTTTACGGATCAAGTTAAGACAACTTTTCCATTCTTTGTTTCTTGGAATGGCTATGGTGTGCTGTCAGTACAAAGTTCCATGTGTTAATTTCCCAGTCACCTAGTAGCAGAAGATTTAAGTAGTTTACATGCGATTGGAATCTAATTGTGGTGGATATAATGTTCAGTGTCAGATAAACATTTTGAATGCAACAATGGTCAATAGTAGCCAATGTGGATTCTGTATGATTTATCTAGAATCCGTTGTAATGATGTTAGCCCAGGTATTTTGTTGGTTACTGTTATTGCCGCTGTATTGGCGTATGCTTTGGAGGTTAGTTGCATTAACGGAGGAAATACAAACACTAAATCATGTGGTGAACAAGCTGACGTCTGCTCCAAATGTTAGTCGCATTAACGGAGGAAATACAAACACTAGATCATTTGGTGAACAAGCATTCTCTACTCCATGAAATACCGCCATCATTAGGATAAGCAAGAATTCTAGTTTATGGACAAAATACTCGTTAATTGGTGTTTCAATGTGGTGAACAAGCTAATGTCTGTAAGATTCTCTACTCCGTGAAATACCGCTGATAAGAATTCTAGTTTATGGACAAAATACCCGTTAATTGGTGTTTCAATCTTAATCTCTTCGCATCCTGGAATAGCTCATAAGAAAAATACTGGTAATTCAGCTTTGCTGTGAGAGGGTTAGAAAACTCGGGTGATTTTTTGTCAAATGGGTCCAAAGCTCGTCTTAATTAGCCAGTCGATGGTAGAAAGTTCCAAAATTCTGTTTAAAAAGCTTCTACACTGGGCGCTTTCCTTGTAAATCTGTTCTCATTGAGTTGATGATTCAGTACTTGATGTTAATTGGTCGATCCTGTTATGGTGGGTTGATTATGTACAAGTGCTAGACTTGTAGATTTCCTCAAGTTATGTGAGAAAACGATTAGGTGCTGCTATTGCTTGGCCAGTTTTACAGCTCCAGAAAATAGCAGGCTGTTGTATGCTTTCTGTGGTGGGATGGGAATTGTTTCTTCTGACATGGGATTTAATTGAAATCCGGGCGGGGATGGGATGGCGCTTCTGTGAGAGACACTCACAGCAGGTCCAAAACGGACAACGTGTTGTCGTTTGGGACTTTGGATTATTGCACTCCACCCTTAACGGAGTTGATACAACTTCAACACAGCTCCCAGGCACACTCTCTCTAATCTGTGACCTTTCGATTCTCTCGTCCTTTCCCAATCCCCATAACAGCCGAAGTGTAATAAAAACAAAATAGGAATTCGAAAGTGTGGAATAGAAGAAGATTGGCACTGCATTTGATTTATTCATTCCAGCATCGAGGATTGGGGGCAATGTTCATTGGTACTATATTATCCTAAAGCTTCCCCTAAGAACTATGTAATTTACGCTCTGATTGCGTGTGTAGTGTTAGACCCTTCACATTCAACTGAGTAGGTTAGACCTCCTCTTCTTCTCCTTTGTTTCTATGTTTTTCTCCCTTCGTGAAGAGAGAGTGCTTAGTAGATGATGGGAGCGGGTTAATTTTCGTGTCTTCTCCTTCATTTTCCCTTTTCGAAAAGAATGGACCAATGCCATTTTTGGAGTGCCGCTTGCTTACAGCAGATCCCGGGATCTGCTTTACTGACCCACAGTGACGAAATGGGAATGTTTCCCTCTCTTGTAATTGTAGGTTAAGCAATATTATTTTGGTTAGATGTACCTGGTGTCTTCTTTATTTGGTAAATCTTTTTTCCACTTTATGTGGTTCAGTGATTGGATATGGTGATGATACAATGCACACATCTCAGGCCCTGGGTGTTAGTTGGATCACCTGGGTGGTATCGATTTGGAACAGGCAAAATTGTGTTCTGGTGTAATTCTGGCATTGGCAACTTTTGCAACACTTGTAATATGAGCAAACCCGAACTGGGGACGAGAATTTTCTACAAGCCTCCTCCAGTCGATCCTGCTGACATCAGGTCCTCCATGGCCGGCACCTCTGATCAGTGGAAAGAATGGCCTAAAGAATAGGCCTTCTTTTGTGGGGAAGTCCTGGTGTTTTGTTTTGTTAGATCTCGCTTGAGATCTTTTCCTTTTTGTAGGTTGGTCCTCACAGGGGTCTTTTCTTTTTGGGTTTCCGTTTTGGGTTCCTTTTTTTATTTTGTTCGATTCTTCTTGGGATCTTTTGTTTATTGTTTAGACTATCTTTTGTAATGATGCCCTACCCATGGGCAGCTTTTGATCATGGAATGAAATATTTTGTTTTAGCTCATGTTTTCCCACATAGACGGAAAATAATGCTTTAAATATTTACCATTAATGGTTCTTTCATGAAGAACCCCTTCGATTGATTCTAAATGATATGCGCCTCCTCGTAAGATTTGAGCAATACGGAAAGGACCTTCCCAATTTAGCGACCATTTCCCAAATCTTCCCTTCTTCCTTTTTGAATCGATTGGGAGAATTATTTTCCAAACTAAGTCTCCAACTGCAAAAGATTTTTGTTTCACTCTTTTGTTGTAAGCCCTTTCTACTCTTTTCTTTTGGGCTTGAATTTGGTTTAGGGCATGCAACCTTTTTTCTTCCAACCCATCGATGTCCAAAAACAGTGCTTCTTCATATTGTAAGTCTGGATCATAATGACGTGCCACCCTTAAAGATTGAACATTAATTTCGACTGGCAAAATTGCTGCGTGCCCGTAAACTAATTCGAACGGAGTTACCCTAGTACTCTCTTTGTGATGTTCTATATTCCCACAAAACTCTGGGCAACAGATCATGCCATTCTCTTGGATTATCATCGATTACCTTTGCCAAGGTGTTCTTTATAATTTTGTTAGTCGATTCGACTTGCCCATTGGCTTGGGCATAGTACGGAGTAGAATTCAAAATCTGTATCCCATACTTTTGTACGTACTGGACAACTTCTCTACCATTGAATATAGACGCCTGATCAACAGTAATGGTTTCAGGAATCCCAAATCTACATAAAAGATATTCCTCAATAAAATCAATCACTTGTTTCTGTGAAACACCTTTTAAAGGTATTGCCTCTGTCCATTTTGTGAAATAATCAGTTGCCACTACAACAAATTGGTGCTGTAATGATGATGCTGGGTGGATTTCTCCTATCATATCGATCGCCCAACCTCTGAACGGCCAAGGTTTGATAATCGATTGCAATTGATGAGCAGGTATCCTTTGGATAGGTCCATGCCTTTGACATTGTTCGCAACCTTTAGCATACTGAATGCAATCAGCTCGAATGGTTGGCCAATAATATCCGTGTCTCTTAATTAACCATCTCATTTTATCACCAGCTTGATGAGCACCACAGGTTCCTTCATGAACCTCTCCCATGATTCTCATCGATTGGTCTTTGCTGACACACAACAACAATAGACCATCAGAAGTTCTTCTATACAAATCCTGTCCTAGCAGAACATAATTAACAGACCTGCATTTGACAATCCTCTCTGCTTTCTCAATAGGATTTATCAGATAATTTTTTATTGGAACCATCCAATCATCAGAAACATCAATCACCAATACATCCAGTCAATTCTTCTCCCTTTCCATTGAGACGGGTAAAAACCTTTTTTGGATTCTGATTATTTTCTCTGTGTCCCCTTCAGGAATTTCAACTCCTGAGGCTGCTTGAGCCATTTGATTGGCTTCACTATTTTGAAGTCTCAAGATATGCTGGAAACATATCTCATCAAAGTTTCGAGCAAGCCATCGAACTTTTTCAAGCTGCAAACTCAATAAGGGATGATTGCACTTATAATGCCCTGTAACTTGTCGAATGATCAACTGTGAATCCCCAGAGACTTTCAAATATCGTATATTCAAATCTTTTGCTATTTCCAAGCCTATGATTAAGGCCTCATATTCTGCTTGATTATTTGTCAGAACTCTATTCTCATCGAGTTGGAAAGAAAACTGGAACATTTCTCCTTTTGGAGATGTCAAGACAACACCTGCCCCAACTCCATTGTCTGTTTTTGAACCATCAAAAGACAATTGCCAAGGTCTAAGCTTCAAAAAATGCACCTCAAAGGTATCCTCCTCCAAGGGTAGATTTGGATGCTCAGATAGGAAATCGGCCAAAGCTTGTCCTTTCACTGCCTTTTGAGGCACGTATTCAAAGTCGTACTTGATTAAGGCTAATATCCATTTCCCTTGTCTCCCCCTTAAAATGGGCCTAGACAAGATGTACTTTATTATATCTGTTTGGGAAATGATCTTTACCCTAGCTGGCAAAAGGTAATGCCTCAATTTAATTGCTGAAAAATATAATGCTAAACAAATCTTCTCAACACATGAATATCTACCTTCACAATCATTTAACCTTCTACTTAGGTAGTAAATCGATTGTTTTCGGCCTTGTTCATTATCCTGAGCCAACAGACTTGCAATTGAATGGTGTGTCGCTGATATGTATAGCTTCAATGGCTTTCCATTTATTGGAGGCATCAGAACAGGAGGCGTTACCAATGATTGTTTTAAAATATCAAAAGCTTTCTGATGCTCTTGTTCCCATTTGAAATCCTTTTCTGACTTCAATTTCAACAACGGGGAGAATGCCATTGTTTTCCCACATAGATTGGCAATAAATCTTCGAAGGAAATTAATCTTTCCCAAGAATTGTTAGAGCTCTTCTTTATTGGTTGGGGCTTGTGCTTTCAAGATAGCATCAGCTTTAGTTTTATCAACCTCGATCCCCTTTTAATGCACCAAGAATCCCAAAAAGTTTCCTGCTGTAACACCAAACGCACATTTTAAGGGATTCATTTTTAAATTGTAACGCCTCATCCTTTCTAGAGTCTGTTCAAGATGATGTAAGTACTCATCAATTGAATTTGACTTCACAACAACGTCATCTATATAAACTTCCAAGAATTTATGCAGAAAATCATGAAAAATCAAATTCATAACTCTTTGATAGGTTGCTCCTGCGTTTTTTAATCCGAAAGCCATAACCACCCATTCGAATGTTCCTATGTATCCGGGACATCTAAATGCTGTTTTATGTGTATATTCTTCTGCTATATACACTTGATTGTAACCGGCATTACCGTCCATGAAGGACAGCATTTGGTACCCTACCGTTGCATCGACTAGCAAGTCAGCAACAGGCATTGGATATTCATCCTTTGGTGATGTTGTGTTGAGATCTCTGAAATCAACGCAAACTCTAACTTTCCCATTCTTTTTTAATACTGGGACAACATTTGAAACCCATTCAGCATATTTAACTGGTCGAATGAACTTTGCTTCGAATAAACGTTCCATTTCTTTTTTTACTTGAGGAAGAACGTCATCTTTCATTCTCCTGGGTGCCTGTTTAAAAGGTACATAATTCTCTCTTATAGGTATTTTGTGCTCGACTAAAGATCTATCTAAACCTGGCATTTCATCATAACTCCAAGCAAAACAATCTTTAAATTTACGCAACAAATACTTAAACTTTTCCTTTATTTCATCAGGCAAAGTAGCGTTTACATATGTGATCTTAGGATCTTCTGGAGTTCCTAAGTTTACCTCTTCCGTGGGATCCTTCACCTGGGCCTCATCCTCATCCAGCTTAACCGGTGCCGGTTTCAAGTCTGCTAAACCTAATTCTTTCATGTTTAGTGGGCTATCATAAAAAACACATTCAGCTCAATTACAAGAAATAGGCTCGTCTGCTTGCAACTTTCTATCAACAAGAAAAGAAAACAATCTTTTAAAAATGGCTTTAACAGTAGCCAACTCTTCATTTCCTGTATTTAATAGGTTTCTAAACATTAAAAACTTGTTGGTCAATTTTGACAGGCTTTGATATAATGTTAGGCCTGGTGAAATCCTTGCTCAGCTCCTGGAATCCTTCCTTAATGTATGTGAGGAATTGACTCTCAGTTACCCCGACTTGATTAGATCTGACTTCTAAGTCTTCTATCCTCGTTGGCCACAAATGTTCGTTGTAGAGATCTGCTTCGATATTTTTGGTCTCTGCTTTGAATGGATGTCGGTCTGCCCAAAAGACCTCTATTCCTGCTGCTTCTTCCTGCTTCAGAAAGATCAAAGCCTGATGCAAAGAAGATGGCACACAACTATTTATATGGATCCAATCTCTGCCTAATAAGGCATTGTAATTAGATGAAGAATCGATTACAAAAAACGTTGCATTCATCCTCCTAGTCCCAATTTGCAGTTGCAAAGATATGACTCCCTTAGCAGGAGAACATCCTCCAGCGAAATTGCCAACTGTTACTTCTATTGGGATCAAATCGTCATTGGTTTTGTTTAAGACTTTCAGCATTCTAGAGGGTAAAATATTGACCACTGCCCCATTGTCGACCAACACTTTTGAGATAGGCTGGCCATTCATATGAAATTTAATATATAGTGGTCTCAAATGCCTTATTGAGGCATCATCGGGTGTTCTAAGAACTACGACACTGTTTCCATGTTCATCCGTCTCGACGTTAATGGGCTGTGACTGAGAATGCTTCTCTTTATCCATTATTTTTACAATCGATTGGGTAGTATCTTCAACATCACCTGCCAAGTTCATAGGTTGATTTGGTTTTGCCTTGAACTGCTTTGGCAGAACTAAGATCATATTACACTGATAGTTTATAGGTACTGACTCGAATTGGATTGCGGCCAGACTTTCACCAAATGTTGTAGATCTCTGTGGAGACGGGGAGGCATCTTTGATCAGATCTTCTTGTTCTAAACCTTCGTCAAAGAGATCATCATCATCTGCCTCCATGAGTTTCTGGAATTCCTCCATCTTCTTCTTCAAGCTCTGCTTCAACTCTTTCCTACCCTTTGGTTGGGCAGTCGACTGGGGAGAAACATCAGCATTACTTTCTTGCCCCCCATGCTTGAGAGTTGGCTTTTTCGGACCACTGGCTTCTCCCTGCTCTTGGGTCCATACCATGTTTGAAACCTTTGATGGTTCCAATCTTTCTCTTGGTTCAAAAACATGATCCCATTGATCACCATAAGCCCTGGCTGCAAATTTCCTTTGAAGTCTTCTCTTCTATGAACTGGATACTTTGGTATACCAACCCTCTGCTGGGAATTTTGGGTGATTAAGCGTGATCCAATCCTCATGATCATGATTGGTCGGCATTACCATCCTGGGTTGGTGCCACCCACGTCCATAAGGTCCCCCACCTCGTGGTCCAATACCTCTCCTGAAACCAACACCCCTTTGACTAGGGTATCTCCCTCGATTGGGAAATTGGTATCCCACTGCTTCAAGATCTTGGCAAGAAGGCACCCCAGGCCAGGCCTTGCAGGCACCACTGGGTGTCCTCTGAATAAGAATGGTCCATCATCTGGCCCATAACAATGTTCTGACTCTATCCTATTGAAAAGCCCCGGGTCTATTCCTTCATAAATCAGTTTGGCCCCAACATATATTTGAAGATCGTTTCCCCCCATTGTGTTGAACCTTAGTCCGGACTTGGAGAATGCACTTTTCTGCTCTCTTTTTTGCTATAATTGCTTCTCCATACTAGACCTCGTGTCCGCACCTGATACATAGGTAATCATTTGGGAATCTGGATGTATGAGACTTTGCTGACTCTTCTTCAGTCTGCATCTGATCTTCATCCCCTTGCTTCTGTTTTGCAATATTGGAACCCAGCCTCTTAGCTAGGTTGGCTGTCACCATGTTCACTTCAATCTTTGGAAAAGGGTTGGACTCGATACCCATCGGGTCCTTATCACCTTTAGCATATTGCAGCAGCCCTTTCTGGATCAAATCCTGTACACAATTCCGAAATGTAACACAATTGTTAGTATTATGCCTAAACGAATTGTGCCATTTGTAGTATTCTTTTCCTTTTCTATCTTTGTCAGAAGGAATAGTATGCCCAGGACTTAAAGTGACAAACTTGTGTTTCAACAGTTCATCAAATATTTGGTCAACCTGTGCTAAGTCAAACGAATACTGTCTATAATTTGCTTGCCCCCCACGCCTATTGGGTTGGGATGAAGGCATATTCATTGGTTTTTCTGCTTTAATCAAAGTGTCACAAATTATGAGGGTCTTTCCAACAACTTGTGCTACATCGATTTCAATATCCCCTTCCACATCTTGGTAATATGTTCCCAAAGACGTATTCTTTAATTGCTATTCTTCCTCGAGAATAGCTTCAAATTGAGATGCTCTCATAGAGAGTTCAAACAGATCTTTAAAATTAGATCCATTAAACTGCTTTTTAAAATTAAACTCGAGACCATCCTGAGCTATTCGAACTATCTCGGTCTCTGGCACGTTACAGTGACATTAGTTTCTTAATCTCTTAAACCTAGTTAAGAACTGTTCTGTTGTTTCATTTGGCTTTTGTTTTAACTTAGCCAAATCAACGATTGAAACCTCTGGTTCGTGCCTAAAGTATTGAGCATGAAATTGTTCTTCCAAATCTTGCCATGTATGGATAGAATTTGCAGGTAAACTTATGAACCAAGTGAATGCTGTTTTCGTTAACGAATGCGGAAGCAATTTCAATTTAAAAGCATCATCAGAGCCCAGTTCGCCTAATTGCAGGCGAAATTGACCTACATGCTCGATTGTTGATTGGTTCTCCGTACCACTAAAAAGTGATAACTCAGGTAATTTGTACCCCCTTGGCAAAGGTACATTGTCAACCCAATGTGGGTACGACTTCCTAAACATAGGTTTCTCTACCCTGCGTAGCCCTGGTCCGTACACATCTTAGATGACTTCCAATATTTGTGCCTTGTTAATATTCATGGGATCTGGGGCTCTAAGGACATTTGGTACATGAGGTTATGCGAAAGGGACATTCTGACCGTTAGCACCGTTACCATTGCCAATATTTGGCAGGCTGTGAACGTACTGACCACTATTTCCATTATTTGACACAACTGGCATAGTATGGTACGAATAATTGCCGTGATTTGGCAAAGTTTGTGCAGTGCTGTATATGTGCTGACCATTGTTCATAACATGGACTCCTATGAAACCATTTTGAGGATTCTGACCATTATTTTGACCATTCCCACTAATGTTTTCGACTTCATATATAGATGGAACATTCTGATAAAAACTGGTTGGCTTTATTGTGGATCGTAGAGCAGTCGGGCCTACAAATGATCGATTTTGCACATTCATATTTGAATCAAATGTTGGGTTTGAATATACCTGTTGAGGGCCCTGTCTAGGCAAATCACCAGATTGCAACTGTTCATGGACTACACCATGTGCATCAACATCTATGATGGATAGGGGTGTAACTACCCTTCTCATTAGGGTAATCAATTCCTGTGCCGCTTTGTCTTTTGGGTTAGACAAAACCTGTGCTAACTGCCTGGAAAGGCTTTGTATATATCCGTTGGTGCACTCAAGCCATTCTCTTGGCTATTTTCTGGCATCCTTTGTTCAGGATGTATCACATCGTTTTGGGTTTCTAAGCCTTCATTCTGAGGCTCTATTCGTCGGTCGCCTTGCGTTCTTGTTGCTGGTGCCATTACTTCCAAATTAGTAAGAGCCCTCCTTCTAGCGCCAAAATTGTTTGTCTATTTTTTACTTGCAGTCGACAAATCGACTAAAGGTTGTTGAGCGTGCTGGAAATGTGGGTGTTTGTGGTGGTGGAGTTTGGTTCCTTGCTGTATTTCAGGACTTCTTTGGAAGCAAACTTAATGAAGTAAATGGACATGAAAGAAGAACAACAAAATAGACTTTATTATTCTTCGAGGTAGAAGTCGATCGACGGTGAGAACACAATCAAATGGACAGTTACGTTACAAGCTACTCCTAGAGCAAGAAGTGTAAAGTACAGATAAAAGTAGAAGCCTTTGGGCGATTAATTGGGGGGTTCTAAATATCTTCTATCCTTGTATTTATAGGCTGTCTTCAACTTGAAATTCAAATCAGATGGAATTCCCTCCTTTGATTTGAATTGAGTGGTTACTTCCATGCTTCCTATTCTTGCTCCACTACGAGGCGGTTGCTTCTCCATGATCTCACATGTTCCTAATGTTGTAATTGCTTCAACTGCCTGCTTGCACTAATTGTCTTGTCCACGATCTGTATGTAACTCATGCTCTGAAACGTGTTCCGGAGTTGAATATTAACCGTCGATCAGTCCACTTGATTTTCCTTAATAGGCTTCACATTACATTTACATTAATTAGTCTAAAACGTGCTGACACTTGTAACATTTTGACCCAATCGATCATATTAGACCAAATTACTAAATTATGGTGTAAACAGGGGGCAGATGATGCCACGCGTCACTATAAAGCACCAGTAGAGGTGCTTCAGAACAAGGGCGTGCAGTGTCGCCTATTTTCTTGGTTTAAGAGCGGATGGAATTCCTGAGGACTCCGAACTCTACAAGGCGTTGCCCAAGTATCTGAACCAAAAGAGGTCTGTTGATGCTCCGGCCCAAACCACTCCTGAGGTTCTAGAGGTCGAAGTCCCAACCAAAGATGCTGAATTGACAACTTCTCCTGCCGACCCCACCGATCCCAAGCATCCTTGAATCATTAAATTTGAACAATTTTTGGAATGACTGGTGCGGGACATTTGGCTCTATACCAGTTCGTACTTTGTAATTTTTTTTGGATGGCAGGTCCCAAACTTTCGGCAATCACTGAGCCTTGGTTTGTAATATTTATCGGTCGACGCCATACTTTTCTATTCCTTTTGAATGCGTGTGATTCCATTTCCATCTCCTTATATTGTTGAAGTTGATTAAAACCAACGCCATCATAACATTCGTCTAGTCCCCGCTTCGGACTGGAGCGGTACTGTTCGATCCAGTTCGAAGTGTGAATTTCACAAGTAGATAGGCCGAAGCCGCGAATACTTGGCTATTCCATCGAAAAACTTAATTAATTGAATTAATTTAGACAGGCCGAAGCCACAAATGGTCTGCTATTCCACTGAAAAACTTAATTAATTAGACAGGACGAAACCGTGAATGGTTAGCTATTCCACAAAAAAACTTAATTGATTCAAAAATTAATTTAGACAAGCCGAAGCCGCGAATGGTCTGCTATTCTACCCAAAAACTTAATTAATTGAATTAATTTAGACAAGCCAAAGCCGCAAATGGTCGGCTATTCCACCGAAAAAACTTAATTAATTCAAAAATTAATTAGATAGGCTTAAGTCGCAAATGGTCGGCTATTCCACTGAAAAAACTTAATTAATTCAAAAATTAATTTAAACAGCTAGTTATTCCACCAAAAAAAAAACTCAATTAATTTAGACAGGTTGAAGCTGCGAATGGTTGGCTATTCCATTGAAAAAACTTAATTAATTCAAAAATTAATTTAGACAGGTCAAAGCAGCGAATGGTCGGCTATTCCACCGAAATTAATAGGGCACAGAGCATCGACGGGCCAACTTGTGGAGGTAACCGAGCTCTTTTATTGCATTATGTATAGGAGTAGGGCACAACTTGCCTTAAAAAGGTCGGCCAAAAGTGTCAGACCCTAACACAGTACGAAGGTAGGCCAAAAGTGCCAGACCATGAAACAGTACGAAGGTCGACCAAAAGTGCTATACCTTGAAACAAGACGAAGGTTGGTCAAAAGTGCCAGATCATAAATAACGTAAGGCTTTAGATGTAGGCTTTTCTTAGGTTGTTGGCGTTCCAAGCCCGTGGAATCACAGTCCCGACCCTGTCCACCAAACGATAAGAGTTGGTGCCAGCAACCTTGGTGACTTTGTGTGGGGGGGTTGAAACAACCTTGAATTCTCTTCCTTCTGTTGAACGGTGGATGGATGGAATGGTGATATGTGTACCTGCAAATCGAAGGGGGTTGTTCCTCCATGTAGAAGCTCTGACGAACAAGTTAGTAAGTGGAAGAAGAGATGATATACAAGTCTAGTAAGAGAGTATGGTAAGACAGAAGAAAGCTCTTTTGATATTTTTCCAGACCCTTGCCCTAAAGGGATGGTCTCATATTTATAGGCAAGGCTTGGAATGTTGCTAAAGTTGACTGTGCTTTCCATGCGCGTTATAATGTTTGGATGATGTCACGTGTCAAGATCATTAAATGAACACCGCCTGCCCAGACCTGTAGACTGTACACATCAACGTCAGAGTGGTTACTTTACTTATCAGAGAGGTCACCCCGCTATCAATGGAAGCTTCCAGAAGATTCCACAACAACCACAGGTGAGTGTCAGCTTTGAGGAGATGCTTTCCTCCGAACACAACACTTATCCAAGCAGTAGGTGGTATGGCCGAACGTTATCAAGTCACGATGAGTGATGGACTGGCAAAACGCGAGAGTGACACAATGCTCGGGAGATCCACAGTGGGTCGGAGGATGTTTAGCGACGAAGCAGAATGCTCCCTTATGATGTGATGACATTTTTGATGAACTGGGACAGTCGGACGCGGAACCAATCACGTGGCTTTGAGTACTGCGGGCATTTCGAGGAGGTTGTTGTAGACACCCCAATTTGGTCTAACGATTATTTCAAGTCCCACCTTGGGGACCATCCCAATGATGAATGGATACATGTGATTGCTGATTGACTTCTCATAAACCCGTGGACTTTTGGTAAGCACTTTTAGCCACTTAAAGGACCCAATTCAGAGTCAAATGGCATTTCAGACAAAAATACAGCATCCTAGGAAAATACATTTGTTGGCCGCAAGATCGCTCTCTTGGCCTCTACTTCATTCTTTCACCCGTGAAACATATTCTTTGAAAATCTCCCTGAGAGATTGATTCCTCGGTCACCAGATCCATTCCTCAACCGCCAGATCCATCCTCGACTGCTAGATCTATTCCTCGGTCACTAGATCCATTCCTCGACCGCTAGATCGTTTTTTTCCAGAATTCTGGAATGTTTTGTCATTCGTTTGATCAACGCACCAAAACCCTAACAGCCTTTTTCCGATTATTCATGGTTACAAAAAGAGATTCGAGCAGAGATCTTCTAACCATATACTACCTTATTGATTCACGCCATTTGATTGGCCGGAGTGAGTCATCCCATGCCTATATAAAGAGGCCTTAGGGTTCCAAAATTAACATTCAATTCTTCCATCTCATACCTCCAAACTCTATAAAAATCATTTCTCATATCCTCTCTACAAAAATCCTAACCTCCCGTGAGTAGCCACAATCCAAGTGATCAAACCCCGAAGTACTAACCCTAACCCAAGGGTTTTGGAGAAGCAATCCAATCAATCACCCTCAATCCAAAGCAATCAAGCACTGAGGGATCAAGGTGTTGAGGCCCAGGGGCCCATGGTTTGATTCAATTTCTGTCTTTTGTATTTAATTTGTAGTTTCTGCTATATGTTTGTATTCTGGTGTAAGGAAGAACACCGACTTGAACTTCATTCCCATGGCTGGTATATTAATCCAGTGGGATTCCATGGCCGTGACATCTATTCACCGGTCTAGGGATCCATTCTCTGGGACAGCCTGTTTGTTCTCTTCTAATTCCTGATGCATGCTTTCATTACTATTCTGGCTCACCATATCAACTGTTTAAAGGCTAAAATCAATTTATGTGTTTAGAATAAAATAAAGCAAGTACTAATTGTGTGTTGGATGATTATGGGCCAATCTCACGACTGGGCAAAGAGGGGTGCCTAATACCTGCCCCTTATTGTACCCTTAGCTCCTGTACCCAGAATCTCTATATGTTTTTCCTAGTTTTTATAAACTAGGTGGTGACTCTATTTTGATGATGATCTCTATCGTGGGCGATGTTCCTAGCCATGGGAATATCTACGATCTTGGTTTATGAAGTGGAACCAAACAAGCACTGATCATCTGTATGGCGATGCCCCATTTGGGAGGTGTCTACAGTTTTTGGCGACTCTGCTGGGGATTTGAGAGCCATAACTAGAAAGTTCAACATGAAATTAATATTTGCTTTATTTAATGCTTTTTCATGTGCATCGAGCGGGCAACCCACGTTAAGTTCACCCAATATGCCGGCATGTCACGGGCTATGTTAGGGGTTCCAGCAAACTCCTAACGGAGCACCCTTTGAGACGACCCGAAACTTTGCATATTGTAGAAAGCAATAGAACTCTTTCCAAACTAGGACAGGAAATCCCAAATAGGTTAGGACTATGTGTTGTATTATATCTCAAACTCTTGCTTTTTTGTGTGTGTGTGGGTAAATTAGCTTGAAATTAAAAGAGGTTAATCGAATGTACAGCCTACGAGGGGTATACCACAGGAGGAAAATAAAAGGAAAAAAAGAAAGAAAAGTGAATAAAGTGCGATAAACAATGCACAACCCGCATGGAGAGTAATGTAGATTAAAGTGAATAACAAAGTGCACTATGATTTTTGGTCATACTCCATTGCACTATCATCCATCAGGAAGGAAGCACAACAGGGTAGAATACAAAAGTGATACAATAAGTAATGATGACATGAAAGCTAACTACTGCTTGACACAGCCCGCCAGGCTAAGCCATAAGATAAAGTAGTCGCGATCGAATAACGACCATCTGATGAACCATCACTGAGGAAATGCAGCAACATAGCAACTCAACGTTGAGGGGAGGCTGAACAGCTACTACAGAGAAATGAGGTACAGATAAGAGGCTCGATCCGGTGCTGACGGCATTCGATAGGGGGCCCAACCCTACACACCACGCCCAACCAACCAATCTACTACTCCATCGACCAAATTCCCAAGGCTCGCCAGAAAACAACTCGCCCTCAGCCAAAAGCCAACCACCACAGATGCTAGAGAAGAAATAAGAAGACCAAGATTCTAAAACTCCAATCTAACCTAGTGAGACGAACGCAATACCCACCTATAAGAGAACATCTACTACAAAGGAACTAGGCTCCGAAAGGAGGCTCGATCTGGAGATGTTTGCATCCGACAAGACTACCCCCTTAAGTACCCTGCACACCATGCCCAATCCTTCCAGACTAGTACTCCCTCAACCTAATCCCCTAGGCTCACTATAAACTAAAAGTGAGACAATATAAAAGCCTCAAATTTGACCGCCATTAACAGTGCAAGCCCAC
Organism: Rhododendron ovatum; assembly: GCA_019656835.1. NCBI lineage: Eukaryota > Viridiplantae > Streptophyta > Magnoliopsida > Ericales > Ericaceae > Rhododendron > Rhododendron ovatum. Next base: position 14,646,574 of record CM033797.1, on the reverse strand, counting down.
CGAATCATTTGGCTCAACCATTAACAGTGCATAACCATCGAATCATCTAGCACGAAAAGAGGACACAATATACCGCAGGAGAACCAAAGCTGCCCTTTACAATCAGAGCTCAGGCCAATCTAATCAATGATAGCCACGGAAGCTATCCCTTTCGAACGGCCTACGCTACCAATTAGACAAAGACAGCTCCGGAGGCTACCTCTTTCAATCAGAGCCCAAGCACTGAACTAGTCAATGACAACCACGAAGGCTACCCCTTTCATCCAAAGCCAGCCCCCAATCTAATCAACGATAGCCATGGTTACATCCTATGTGGCCCACGATCCTTGATTCAAGTTCCTCCTCCACTGGTTTGCTGATCTTCTAACCTTCTCGCTCTGACCTGCACAGTAAACGCACGACTAAGACCTGACCGGGGGTTGCCCGGCAAGGCCCTCCGGCGAAAGGATGAGAATGTGCAGAGAATAAAGCAAGAAGAATAGGGTTTTAATGTTTAGTGGCGTGTCCCTTTTAGGGTTGTCATCCTTCAATATTTATAAAGTTTCCTTGACTTGATTCCTAAGTACGGGCATGTGCCTTGCACAAGCCAAATGGCATCATCGCGACGTCACCGAATAGATTTGGTAACCGCTTGGGCATGAGCTGGTACCCCCATGTGCGTTCGTTGTTATCCTTTGGTATAGCCGCTTTAGAGCGTGGGGAGGTGCACGCTATGATAGGTGGCCAAAGCCCACATCATTCCTAGCCTGGAGGATGACATAGTCGAAGGGCTCTCCAACAAATCTATCCCCCAAAAGGTGGCCGAGTCCAGACGAAACTCTCTTGGCGCCAGGTGTGAGATGAGTGCAACATCGGTAACCGATTAGCCTCGGCGTATAGCCGAGGCCAGTCTCAGGTACGGCCACAACAACCAGGTGTGGATGATTACGTTCGGCCCACTACAATAGCCCTTCAATTTCTGCCAACGCCAACCGCGTGGTAGGGATTGATGTTGAGCTTCAGCCGAACCTTTTGAATGCCGGACATGAATCATGGTTGCGGGGTAGAATTTTGGCTGAGCCTCAATCCTTTTTCAACAATCGCCACAGGCAAGGACCAATGGAGGGGCGCCAAGTGTCCCTCCATGACTGAGTATGGCTGATGGGAGGACTGCTGGCACGCGTGAAGTTCTGCAAGGCTGTCCTATCATTGCCACGTGTCAAGCGTCTACTGGCTATTGGTTTGGCGGTGTAATAACGGGCGTGAAATTCGAAACCCTAACTCTTTCTCTATAAAAGGGGATGAGAGGAAATAGAGGGTTACAGAATTTTCTCTCTCAAAACCTCCATTACCAGAGTTCTTCCTTCTGTCCGTTCATCTTCCAGCTTCAACTTTTCGTCAATCCACCAGCAGATCTCCCAGAAACTCCAAGTATTCATTTGAATCTTATCTCTCTTCACTTTCCTGCAGTTTTCATGTTTTTTTTTATACCCCGTTTTCATGGGTTTTTGGGGACTCCCTGTTATGTGTGAATAGCACACGGGTTAAGATGAACGGGTTGTTCATCTTCGCCTTTAATCTGTTCTTCCGAGCCCTAGTTTTAATGCTGGTGGGCTTGGCCGATGCTGGTGTTGGCTGCGCCCCATGACTCGAGCCTCTCATGTTTCTCGAGCTTGAGTCCCCATGGGATGTAGGGTGGGCCAGTAGGGTAGGGTAGCCGAGCGTAGTGAGATCCTTGCCTTCTGGCCAACGACGAGGTTCCTCATTATATTTTCCTTTGTTTTGTTAGGTCTGGCTCACCCAGTCGTTATCACTTCATCCAACTCTGAAAGTTCTGGGGACTACTCCGGAGATTTAGCCATCCAAGAGTACTTGGAGAGGCACAGGAGCCAACAATAGACCTCTTCAATTGCTTCGAACATGTCAGGCTCCAGTGATTCTAACGTCGAACGTGATTATGAATACGACGGCGGGTTCAACAGCGAACCTGAGATATCTTTCACTCCATCCACACGTTCTGAGGCCGAGCCCCAACTTGGGCCAGAGGCTGAATCTAGATTCCATTCTCAAGCTGAAGCCACCTCCTCTGCACAATCTGGATATAGTGAGGCCCTGTCCGAGAATAGAGAGGTTGCCGACCTCTATGAGAGGGGTCAGGTTTGCCCTCATGCTAATTACTTTAGCGGACAGCCTGGTGAGTACCAGAAGTTCTGCCGAGACTATAACATCCCCGACGACGTTGTTGTTAGCCAAGTGGCTAGCAACAGGATAAGGGACCAGAGGGAGCACCATCCCGAGCATATCATTGTGCCTTTGATGGCTATATGTGAGGCTGGGCTGTGATTCCCTCTTCATCCGTTCTTGAAGGAACTCTTGGCTCGGTTCAGCCTTGTTCCCCTCTATTTTGCCATCAACAGTTATAGAATAGTGATGTCCATGTTTAAATTGAAGGAGCTCCATGATCTACAATTTATGATCGCCGTCCTCTTTCACACGTACATCTTGTCTAAGCACGGCCAAACCGAGCGTCGGTACTTGTCAACACGTAGGGATAATGAGCCTTTAATAGATGGATTGCCCGACATTGATAAGTGGGCTAGTCTCTACATTGAAGTTAACGAAAATTATGAGTTCGGCGACCAGTCCGTACGCAGGTATGTTGTGCCAAAGATAAGAGACTTCCGAGGTAGTTTATCTTTCTTTTATTTTGCTAAGGCCAAATTTCTCCTATGTATGTCTGTTTTACCAGTCCTGTTTGTCGATTTTATTAGCAGATCACCGATCCATTACAAAGGCTCAGCAATCTTTGGCCGTTGAGAAGCACGTGGATATCTTGAAGGCACAAGCTTGTTGAGACGCACTGACCTTATTGGGTTACATTTCCTCATACAAGGGAAAGCTTAGGAGGAAGGAGAAGGAAGCGGGGCCGATTAATAAAGCTGGTGGCCAAAAGAAGGGCGGAGGGCAACAAGGGAAAAGTCACCAACCAAGGCCGAGCAAGAAAGGGGGTGAGCTGAGAATGAAGTTCCCCTCATTTAGGAAGCCAACAGAATTCTAGTTTCAGGTGAGTCAGATAGCCGACCTCCCAGGTATCAATGTTCCTCTTCAGACCCTTGTACTTGAGTTCAGAGCAGAGATGTTAAGAAGACACGTAATCCGAGTGAACATCAAGGATGGTGCTGTGCTTCGGCAGAAGGAGGCTAATGTTACCGGACCGATCAAAAAGAGGTAAAAGGTCACTCAAGATTTATTTTCGGCCAGACCGCTGACGCCAATCTCAAAAGAGAAAGATCAAACCGAGTCATCAACTGCTTAAAGGCTATGGAGAAGTCTCAGGGTTCGGCTGGCCGAGCGATAATGTAACAGTTTGTGCCTTCGTTCGTAATGTCCGAGGGCAGGGTGGTGTCCATCAACAATAGCGTTAAGCTGGAGCCCGGGCTGGCCCCTACTATCTTCAAGGCTTGGCGTTGCCAAACGATATGAAGATGGTTCCAGAAGACCTCCAGCCGAGCCTAGTTCATGCTAGTGCTTATCTTGTTCAGGTATTGTCCGAACCCAAGCCTTTTTCAATCATTTCATTCTTTTCTTTTCTTTTTCTTTTTTTGAGAATGTTTCCGAGCTTATGTTCTTTCTGTTGTGTAGGCTAGACAGGCTTTGCTTCGTGCGTCTAACAGAGCCGAGCTCATTTCGGCAGAAAGGGCTCGTTATTATGAGGATTTGAAGGTCGAGCGTGAAAAGGTGAGGAGTTATAAGGGCAGCCTAAAGATGGTGAAGGCTCAGATTGCCGAGTTGGAGAAGGAGAAAGAAGAGGTGGTCGAGAAGCTGAAGAAGGCCGAGCGTGAGGTAGGAAGGGTGCTGAGGAGGGAGAAGAGGAAAATGAAGGAGGTAGATGGGAAGGCGTATCAGGCTGGTTTTGATCGAGCAGGGGCCGAGTATATGAGGGATGCTCGATCGATGGTAAATGACGCAATTAAGATGAGGATCCTATCTCGTACCGAACGGGATATAAGGACAGGGTGAAGGCTGCTTGTGGAGTCTTGTAGCTAGAGGCTGATATGAACTTGACAAAATCGATTCCAGCCCCAGTTAGTCCCGAGCTCGTCCTTCCTTATACTGAAGAAGAGTATACACCCCTCCTTCCTAAGGAGTTTCCCGAGAGTGAAGATAATGTCGATGACCTTACTGACGCCGACGCCGAAGCTGGAGATTGCTCATGTGGGAAGAAGATTGGTGCGAGTGAAGATGGTTTAGGTGGGAGGAGGGATGGTGATGGGGGAGAGAAGGTGGTTGGGGACACCGAGTGGGAGCCAGTGGCATAGCCAGAAAATTGCACCAATGGGGGCACAATTCATACACGCGTTTATTGTGAAAAATAGAAAATTATCTATCTCCTTTTTACGACTTGACATGCCTTGATTTTTCTTTTGCACTATTTATTCAAGACTTATTTTCTATTTAAAAAGTGTTTAGCTATTAGATAATATTAAAATAACAAGGAAAAAAAATAAAAATATCATATCTGGCAGATAAATTTATAAGTTCCCTAGTGGTCTAAATGAATCATCTTCAAATACAAAAGAGAGAGGTCTTATTAAACGATTTAAGAAGAAAAATAAAGAAATAAGGGAAATGGCGAAAAGGAGCGTCGCTTGATTTGCATTTTTAGATAAGACAATAATCCATACTTATAATTCCTTGAACACGTGGTGGTTTGGAGATTCGTTCAATGAATGGAGGCTTCCTTATGAGTAATTAATTATTTAGTGATTAAGGGACCTTACTAGGTTGTGCCCCAACACTCTTCTCCATCACATATTTATATTGGATTCATAGTATTTATTCTTGAGTCTCACACGAATATGTGTTAGAAAAGAACATATTGAGACACCATCTGGCGATGCCCTCAATGATATTTCCTTTTTCGAACGTGATACGGTAAAACTTCTAAGTTTTTTTTTACAAATGCAAAAAAAGAAGAAGAAACAAATCCATCCAGTGGGGGCACAGGCCCCCACTGCGCCTCATATGCCTCCGCCACTGGCGGGAGCCCATGAATATTGATAAAGGTGCTAAGGCCGTTGATAAAGGTGCCAAGGTCGTTGCTGATGTTCCTCCCGAGGATGTTCCTCAAGTTTAAAGTATTTATTTTTCTTCATGAACTTGTTGATTATGAACTTTTAACTTTTGTTGGACTGGACGGCTCCGAGCTTGGAGTTTACCATGCTAGACGTAATAGTTTGTTAGGGGTTGGCACCGAACGATATACCACGCCGTACCTCCTAGCTTATGGATTTTATGTAGCACTTTTTTCCTTTGAATGAATGGCATGGTTTCTCATTTGCAATGTTTTAGGTTTGTTGAACTTGATTGATCCTTTCTATGTCTTGGGCAAATTTTTGTGGATTTGCTTGTTTGGATGGTAGTTCTTCGTAGCCCCACTTTGGTTTGGGTTCGGCTGAGTAGTTGGACATGGACCAAAGAAGAATTTGCTTAACTGTTGTTGGATGGTTATCGAGCCTTGACCAAAGTAGAGTGGTCAAATAGAGTTGATAATTTGCCGAGCTTGGCGTTGTCCTGGGCCATTGTGCAAGTTTAGTGGATAATACTCAAGTTAGCAACCAAACGTTGTTTGGTGCCCCTACATGTGGTTGGGGCTCGGCCAAGGTGCCAGCCCCTAGCCAAGTTTTTAAGGGCTTGAGATGTTGAACATTTGTGGGTGGTTTGCTCACCAGAGCGTGAGTATAACCGGCGTTGGCCAACCTTACTGTCTTGCCAAGCCGAACCGAAGCCTAAATTCCAGTCGTATTGTGTGTCTTAGGCTCGGTGTACCATATGTCCGGTTTTTGCTTCTTTGGGCAGCGATGGTGGCTGAAGCATGGGTGTAAAAGCTGTTTGTGGGTGTGACCGAAGTCAATGTTTGTGGTTGGCAAAACTTGCCGAAGGTAAATTATAAAAACATAAGTGAAATAAGCTTCAAAAGTGCAGAAGACGTCAATTGCCAAACAAGATTCCTCTTGGTGTTGAGAAACGTTGGAATACAACGAAGAATTAAAAAACTAAGGGCCAAAGCCGTTCTTGAGATTAAATACAATAGATAATGAGGCCGAAGCCTAGATGTTGACAAAATGTAGAGTTGGTAAATCAAAGATTAACTAATGATATGTGGTTGAGCACAGAGTGAATCTCAAAACGGTTGATCACATGTATGCCTTCTATAGATTCTATGCATTCCACGGGTTGGTGAGGACTTTCCCATTCATGTCTTCCTACACGTAAGCACCTTCACCAGCAATCTTGACAACACGAAAAGGTCCTTCCCAGTTGGGTTTAAATTTTGTTTTCTTGTTGGCTTGCACCACTTTTCGCCAAACCAAGTCATCTTGCCTGAAGGGCTTGGTTAGCACACTTCGGTTGTATCCCTCGGCCACTTGCTGTTGGTACTCGGTGAGCTTTAATCGAGCGTCATCATGCTTCTCTTCTGCCAAAATCAACTCCTATTCCACGGCTTCATCGTTGGTCTTTGGGTTAAAGTTCTTTGTTCTCAAAGTGGGGAACTTGGACTCTAGTGGGATTACGGCCTCCATGCCGAACGCCATGAAAAAGGGCGTTTGGCCTGTTGAGCACCTTGGTGTGGAATGGTAAGCCCATAAAATATGTGGCAATTCTTCAACCTATTTGCCTCTTTTGGAGTTTAGCCGACGCTTGATCCCAATGCAGACTGTATTGTTCGTAGCCACCGCCTAGCCGTTCCCTTAGGGGTAAGCTGGAGTGGAGTTAAAAAAGCGTATCCCAAATTCAGCACAGAGGCTGGTGAGGTCCTTGCCGATGAATTGGCTTCCGTTGTCTGATACGATGGCGTAAGGGACGCTGAACCTTGTAACAATGTTTCTCCAGACAAATCTCCGAACGTCAGCCGCTGTGATTGTCACAAGAGGCTCGGCTTCTACCCATTTCGAGAAGTAGTCCGTTGCCATGATCAGGAACTTGAAACATCCTGGAGCTGTTAGGAGTTTGCCCACGATGTCAAGCCCCCATTGTGCAAAGGGTTAGGGACTTGTGATGGGGGAAAGATTCTAGGCTGGTTGCTTTGGGATAGGTGAAAAAAGTTGGCACGATCGGCACTTGCGGATGACTTCTTCGCAGTCTTTCTTCATGTTCTTCCAAAAATAACCTTGACTTATTACCCGTTGGTAGAGCAAACGGCCGCCAGATTGGTAGCCATAGCTACTTGTGTGAAGCTCGGTGAGAATCGCGGGTACTTGGGTTAGGTGGACGATGAGGAGATAAGGGCCAGAGATAGATTTCCTATAGAGTTGGCCACTTTGCAATAGCCAGTAGTAAGCGGCCTTGTTCCTGATGCGATAAGCCTCCTTCTTGTCTGCTGGTAGAGTATCATGTTTGAGGAACGCAACGATCTTGTCCATCCAGCTTGGACCGAGTTCAACGTTGAGTACTTCTGGAGTGGTGTCAAAGCTTGGGTGGTTAATGCTGCCAAAGTTAATGGTTCTGAATTCAGAGGCTTTAGAAGCTGAGGCAAGACCAGCGAGTGCATCTGCATGCGCATTGTGTTTGTGATTGATCTGTTCAATTTTGAAATTTTTGAAGTGTGTAATGAGCTCGGCTGTTGTTGTTTGGTATTTCAACATTCGTGGGTCCTGAGCCTCATAGCCCTTAAGTACATGATTAACTATGAGTTGGGAGTCACAGTAGACAACTAGATTTGTGACTTTCATCGCAATTGCGGAGCGTAATCCAGCAAGGAGGGCTTCGTATTCAGCTTCATTATTGGTGGCAGGGAAGTCGATGCTTAGAGAGCTTTCATGAAGTGTGCCATAAGGGGAAACTAAGACAAACCCTACCCTGGCTCCGTTGCTGTTGGAAGCCCCATCGACATGTAGTCGCCAAATGTCACCTTGAAAAAGTTGCCAAGGCATTGGCGATTTTGTTGATTCAGCGATCAGTTGAGGAGTGGGAGTGTTGAGAGTTTCTGTGTCCTCCGGTGTTAATTTTGCGATGAAGTCGGCAAGAATTTGACCCTTAATTATTGTCCGTGGCTCGAAACGGATGTCGAAGTTTGCTAATTCGATTGCCCATTTGGAGACCCTGTTGGAGAGACCGGCTTTTCGAAAAAGACTTTTTAGAGGGTGCTCTGTTAAGACGGTTATGGTGTGGGATTGAAAGTAAGGCAAGAGTTTCTTGGCTGCCGAGACGAGAGCGAGTGCCGATTTCTCAAGTGGTAGATAGCGTGTTTGCACTCGGAGGAGTGTTTTGCTTGTGAAGTAGATGGGTATGTCATCTGTGCCAACTCGCCGCACCAGTGCTGAATTGACTACGTGGGTGGAGACGACAAGATACAGATACAGGGTCTCGAACTCCTTTGGTTTTCACCAATAGTGGGGCCGAGCTTAAGTATTCTTTAAGTTCGACCAATGCAGAGTCGCAATCCGGAGTCCACTCAAAACTGCGTCGACTCTTGCCCTTAAAGGCATGGAAGAATGCATGGCACTTGTTTGAGGATTTACTGATAAATTGGTTTAGAGCCGCAGCCGTTTCGGTGAGCCTTTGTACTTCCTTGATTGTTCTTGGTGGGCGCAAGTCTTTAACAGCCTTGATCTGGTTGGGTCGGCTTCAATACCACGTCGAGTGACCAAGTGTCCAAGGAATTTACCTGTGCTCATGCCGAACACACACTTTTCAGGATTTAGGCGGAGCTTATGGAGTTTAAGGATTTCAAAGACTTCAGCCAAATCTTGGTGGTGTTTGGATTCCTTTTGGCTCTTGACAACGAGGTCATCGATGTAGGCTTCCCCGGTGTGGCTAATTTGGGCTTGCAGCATCTTGAATATGGCTCTGTTGAATGTGGCGCCCGAGTTCTTGAACCCAAAGGGCATAACTTGGTAGCAAAAGATGCCATATGGTGTGATAAAAGCAGTTTTTTCCATGTCGTCCGGGTCCATGGCTATTTGGTGGTAGCCACGGTAGGCATCTAGGAAGCTTAACCGAGATTGGCCTGCCGTTGCATCCACAGGTTGATCAATTTTGGGGAGTGGGAACCAATCCTTTGGACAAGCGTCATTGAGATTGGTATAATCAACGCAGAGTCGCCATTTGCCGTTTTTGTTCTTAACGACTATTGTGTTGGACAACTAGGTCGTGTATTGTACTTCTTGGATGGCATTAGCTTCCAGCAAACGATTGACTTCTTCCATGACGGTGTCGGCGTGTTCGGCTGCTAAACGCCGCGCCTTCTGGACGATAGGCCTAGCGTCTTTCTTGATGTTGAGAGAGTGACTGATAAAGTTGGGGTCAACCCCTGACATCTCGTTGGGGGTCCAAGCAAAAACTTCTATGTTTCTCTTGAGGTATTGGAACATTTCTTTGCGTTCAGTGTTATTGATGGAAGAGCTGACTAAGAAGAAACGGGAGCCATCCTCGTTGATGGGCATTTGGACGAGGTCCACTTGTGCTTTGTTCTCAGCATTTTCGTCGATGTTGTTAATAATTGCCATGTCCGGGACCTCAACCCATTGAACTTGCTTGGCTTTGGTGGAATTGTGGATAGCTGAAATGCAACACTTTTTGGAGGTAACTTGATCACCGCGTAGGTCTTCCTATCTTCCATTGTGCCGATGAATCGGATGACCTGATGGTAAGTGGAAGCAATGGCCTGCATGCCGTGGAGCCAGGTTCGGCTGAGAATTGCGTTGTATGGGCTTGGCACGTTGACGACAATGAATTCAATGCTCAATGTTTTCGAGCCGACAACGACTGGTAGAAAGATTCGTCCGAGTGGCCAAACAGGTGCTCCATTGAATTCGATAAGAGGTACTTCGGCCGGATGCAGTGTCGATTCTGGTAGATCAAGTTTTTTGAACAGGTCATAGTACATGACCTCTATCGAGCTTCCCTGATCGATGAGGACGCGCTTGACGTTGTGGACTCCAATTTGGAGAGTCACAACGAGGGCGTTGGAGTGTGGGGTTTGCACACACTCGAGGTTGCGTTTGGTGAAAGTTATTGTCCATTTAGGCAATTCTTCTGGATGTGGTCGTTTGGATCCAGGTCCTACAGCGACTTCCTGCTTGGATGTGGATGCTCGATCGAGATCGGCCCGAAGGCTTGTTTCGGATTCCTTTGTGACGGGGCCATGAATAACGTGCATCGTTGGCCGCGGCTCATTTGGGTTAGGATTTCTGGTAGGTTGACGGGTGGGTGTTTTGGTTCGATCAATGTATTGGTCGAGATGGCCTTGGGCCGTCAAACACTCCAACAGTGTCTTGTATGGGGCGCATGCCGTTGTGTAGTGGCTGAGCTCGTTATGATACGAGCACTTTTTCCTTGGGTTCTGATCTTCTTGGCCAGTGTCTATACCGAGCTTCCCTGTTGGCCACTTGAACCAAGGTTGCCTCATTATCTCTTTTAGGAAAGACCAGATGGGCTCTTTGAAGTACGTGGTTTCAGCCATGTAATCGTGCACCTTCAGTGAACGTTTCTTTCCTTCCTTGATGTTGTTGACGTGTTTCTTTTGCTGGGACTGATGGGTTATGATTGGCGCTGGTAGCTGGGACGTGGCCGTTGGAAGTAGGGTAGTTGGGTTCTGTATTCCCTGAGCCGCTCAGTTCGTGTAAAATTCTTTAAGAGTGCAGAATCGCTCTACGATGCGTATCAACTCGCCCATGCCGTGGGGTGGGCGGATAACAAGTTTGTCCAGGATCTTGTTGCCAGTTTCCAAACTGTTTTTAAAGGTTCGTGCAGCCCAGTACTTGTCGATTCTAGGGATTTCGTTGAACAATTGCCAGTATCGTTTGGCATACTGCCTGAGTGTTTCAGATAGGAGCTTCCTCGTCTGGGATAATGACTCAGGCTCCTTGGCGGTCCTGTTGCTTGTGATGAAGCGAGTGTTGAAGGCACGTTCAAGGTCGGCCAAGTTCCGTATGGATCCAGCGGACAGTTTGCTGAACCACTAAAGTCCAAGGGAGCCGAGGCTGGATAGGAACGCCTTGCATTTGATCTCGTCTTTTGTGGTGCATAGTTCAATTGTTTGACAAAAATGAATTAGGTGGGTGTAAGCTTCGCAAGTAGTTGGATCGAATTTCGTGAACTTCGGCAAGTGGAAGTTGCATTCGGCGGTTGTGTTGATTATGTGGGATGTGAAAGGAGATACACCGAGATCCTTTAGCTGCCATTCAAAGCTTGAGCAAAGTGGTTTGCCGAGCCCATCGGACCAAGACTGCTTTGAGTCCTTTTCTTTGGACTCCTTTTCTGAGGGTTTCTCCCGGTCTCGTTGCCGAAGTTTGTTTCTCAAATCTGTGATCGTTCGGTGGGGACCTTTGACAAACTTTCTCGTTCACGATGATTTTTGGGGTCGTCGTTCGGCCCTTCAATGCGTAGGCCCTTCCCATTTCTGAGAGACCGATTTTCATTTTCCAGGTTTTCTGGTGGCATTTCCCCGAGACGTTCGGAGCCATGACGCCTGGTTTCCACGGAATCTTGGCTACGGTGGGAAACCGTTGTGCGAGAGAACTCCGCACGACCAGTCGAGTATGTGCTTGTGAATGACTCGGTATCCCTTGTGTTGGTTTGATCATGGTGGCTCTTTGAGCGATGTGTTCCAGATGTTGTAGGCCGCTTGTAAAGGATTTTATCTCTTTTGCATCGCCCATGTCTGGTGTAAAACCCAGGCGATCCTTAACGGAGCCGCGGTGGCCTATTTCGTGAGGACGTTCTAATGGTGGTGGTTGGGGTGGTGGAGGTGGTGTTTGCCTTCGTCACCTCCCGCCTCCAAAAGATCTAGATGTGGCAGGAGTGGTGTTTTGCTGCATTTGATGTTTCATTTGGGCCACCTCCGCCCTCAGAGCTGCCAGCTCATTGTCTCTCTCATCCTCGCGACGTTGTAACAAGCGGATGTAGGCTGCTGTCACATCGTTGTGGCCGGAGATAGCCCGGAACTGGCGGGGATGGAGATGGACATGTGTCTCTCGGGGAACGGTGGAAGGATCGTGTTTCCACTAGCGTCTTTGGCCCCCGAAACAGTAACATCTGGTAGATCTCCGCCCATGGTGGTTGAATTTGCGATTGTCTTTGGAAGAGGAAGGTGGTTTTGAAGAGGGTTTAAGCCATTTGGATTAGAAGTTCGGAAGCTTAACGTCGGGTTCACCAATTGTGTGGCCCGTGATCCTTAATTCAAGTTCCTCCTCTGCTGGTTTGCTGATCTCCTAACCTTCTCGTTTTGACCTGCACAGTGAACGCAGGACTAAGACCAGACCGAGGGTTGCCCAGCAAGGCCCTCAGGCGAGAGGATGAGAATGTGTAGAGAATAAAGCAAGAAGACTAGGGTTTTAGTGTTTAGTGGTGTGTCTCTCTTAGGGTAGTCATCATTCAATATTTATAGGGTCTTTGACCATGCGACTCGCTAATGGTCTTTCCCTGTGCACTTTTGTTTAGGTATGGCATCATCCTCGTCTACTTCGATGAGGATCGTTTTTGAGGAGGGGGCTTCGACAGAATCCGAACGGTCGGATCCAAAGATTTTCTAACAACGATTTCAAACGTTGTTAGATTCTATGCTCGGCATTACCGAACTGGTGGAGCAGCTATTCCCCTGTTCGACGAACCTGAGGGTGAAGAAGGGATTGACTTCCCATTTTTGGTAACCCCCTGCGCGCGATCGGACCCAACCAAAACATAGTAGATATAGAGGACGATTCTGTGGGGATGGGTGCAGAAGATCCGAAAGAGGACAAAGGAGGTGATGATGATGAGGTCGGCAATGAGGAGGCCGAAGAGGAAACGGGTGGAGAGGAAGTGGCCAATGTGTCCTCCTGTCGAGACTATGAAGAGGTGGGCGTTGAATCTTTCACTCAGCCCTGAAAGAGGAGGAAGATTATCTCGATGGATCCCAACATGATCCAAGACCATTCAGTGAGAGAGCCTTGCCCTTACTGACAGTGTTTTGAGGACCAGGAGAGTGTAGAGCTCTTCCGAGAGTCATACGAAATTCCAGATAACATGGCCACTTTCGCAAATTAAGGGGCCTCAGATTTTGTTCAATGATGAGCATGTTACCGTGCCTCTGATGGAGATCACGGAGGGCGAGCTTCGGTTCCTGATGCACAAAGTCTTGAGGGAGATCCTCTATACCTTCGGTCTTTTCCCTCTCAATTGAGCGTCAATACATATAGGTTGATTCACTCAATCATAAAACTTGCCGAATTGAAGTTATTCCTGTTAGGGGGATATCACCTCTTCGAGAACTACCTGATGTCTCGGAATCCTAGATACGATCGATATTACATGTGCGTTCAGAGAGGGAAGGAAAAACATACCCTCGAAGGGATGTACAATTCCGAGAGATGGGCCAGAGATTAAATTGAGGTCGGGGAAGTTTCATGTTCGGGCTGCTTGAGTACGAAAGATTTGAGGTGCCGACCCGCAAAGGCGACCCAAGTAAATGTTGGATTGAATTATTTCTATTCCTGCTTCATATGTTTATTTGTCGTTCGCATGCATGTTCATTTTTGATACTTCTTTTTTTGTTCAGCAGACTGTAGGGGTATAAACAGGGCATTACTGAAGAAAGCCAAGAATAGGGGCCTCACCGTAGCTTTGCGGACAATAGCCCTAAAAGAGAGAGACACATCCAAGCTTATGGATTTCATTCTAACTTATAGAGTATTTAACCGAAGGAAGTTGCCCAAAGTCGTCGAGATCCAAGAGGAGGAAGAAAAGCAAATTTTCTAGGATCCACTCAAAGACCTCCCTGACGAGCTTCTCCCGAGTGCTGATCAGCCGCTCCAAGGGTTAATCAGGGAACCGAGAGAGGAAAACCCTTTTGCGCTTGGCGAAGAGATGGATCCACGAGATGTACAAGCGTTGTTGAAAGAGAATAAGGAGAAGAGGGAGAGAGATGGCCTAGTAGAGGGCCAAAAACAAGAAGGAGAGGGAAAAAGGAAAGACCGGAGTCTCAGGAACGGCTCCAAGCGAGAAGCTTCCACCTCCCCTCCCCCTTCATCCCTCAAAAGAGCACCCACCACTTTCCTCTCCCCGAAGAACGCACCTTCCGAAAAAAGGGCCAGAGCAAGCATCGGGATAGGGTGGCGGCACGCCTAAGGATAAGGGCACTCCCGGCTCGGTGATCCCCTGGCGGCCAAACTTCATCACACCCGACAAAAGTAGGTCCTCGCCTCCGACAGCCTACAGACAGACTCTTCCATCGCCTTCACCCTCTTCTCCAGCCTGGCCTTTCCGAATCATATCTAGCATTCGGCTACGCTGAAGTTGGTGATGGAAGATTACTACTATCATTCGGGAAGGGTAAGTTCATTTTCGTTGATCTTTTGCTTGTTAGTTTTTGTTCAACTGTTTCATGCGTAAACTCTTCTGATCATTCAATATGCAGGGCACTTAGTCTATCATGTGCACTCAGCTTTACCTTAACGAGCATGATAAGATGCCGAAGATGCTAAATCAATCAGTTGAGGTGAGCCAGAACCAGGCCGAGGAGTATAAGAGGAGCCTGCAAGAGTTTGAGGCTGAGCACCAAAAGCTGGATGAGCAAGTGACGACTCAGAGAGCCAAGGGAAAGGCCGAAGGGAAAAATGAGATGGAGGGGGAGATTGAGGAGAAGCAGAAGCAGGCTCAAGACGAGGGTTACTACAAGGCTAAAAACGACATTGTGGATCGAATTATGTAAGTTGAGGAAGACCTCAAGGCTCAGCAGCATGTGGAGAGCTTCAAGCTCGGTTGCAACAAGTGTCTTGATGACTCGGGGGTTGAAGCTGAAGACGAGAGAATGGCTTCCATCAAAGTGCCACCCCTTGATGTTGATGGGTCTGAAGCCATGGAGCATGGAGCTGATTGAAGTTGCTGCTAATCCTTCCAACGAGCGACCGCCCAAGGACCTGCCCAGTCAACCTCGTTAGAAATTGCATCCCCCGAAGCTTGAGACTTTTATGCTTTTAGTCTATTTTTTGAAATTTTTGAATTTGGTCCAGTCGGCACTGAATAGTAGGCCTATGCCATACCGTAGTTTGTAATTAATTATATTTCTGAGTTTTAAGGATAGCACCGAACAATTCACCACCGCTATCGGAGTAGGCATATTTTGTACAAGTGTTTCTCCTCCTAGTGTAGATGGTCTGGAACATTTGTTTCGGTCACGTTAATCAATTGTAGCCTCTTGGCCATCTAGTTTAATTTATTTCCTTCTTTTCATTTACAGCATGGGCTAGGCCCTTGATGAATTTTGTCTCAAGTGCCCAAGTCTTAATACCTGGCATGTGAATCCAAGGGATGGCATCTACTATGCAGGCTATATTCAGAGTAGGCGATCTAGCTATTCATGTTGCAAATTTAGAATATCTATGTAGTCGCTTGGCTTAGGTTAGTGCTTTTTTTGTCAGTTAGTTTCCTATCCCTCTTTCTAGATGGATTTGAAACTAATGTTTACATTTCTTTTGCTCTATGTAGCCACTTGGCATAGCATAGGCCTAATAATTTTCTTTTCTTTTCTTTCCTCCTAGGGTATGCCCCTTGTAGGCTGTATATCCGGTTAGCCTTTTTTTCTATTTCAAGCTGATTTACCCAAAAAAAAAAAAAATTCACCACCGCTATGCCTCGGTTTGTAATTAACACAGGTTTTGGGATGGCATCGAACGATTTACCACCACCATGCCCCGGTTTTGTTGGATGCTTCTTGTTTTGATCATTTGGGGAAGGCATCGAACGGACTATTGATCATCTTGAGTGGGAAGGCAGGCTGGTGGATGAGTGATATGTACTTTTGACACCGAACGCACTTCTTCACATAATCTTCTGACTGCTTGACCATTTTGAGCCACCAGAAACCTTGTGTAAGTGCCTGATGAACCATTGAACAGCCTCCCGAGTGCGCTCCGCAGATGCCCACATGAAGCTCGTCCAAGATGCCTTCAACTATTCCTCATGCACGACATGCAAGTTAGGGCCTGTGAACGAACGTCGGTATAAGCCATCATCTAAACCGAGATAGTAGTTGGCCAGTTGACAATGGAGTTTGTGGGCTTATTCAATTGAATAGTTTGGTTTCTCAAATAAGCAATAATTGGATCCATCTTGCTTGGGCCGAGTACTATCTTCATGACTGAGCGAGTATAGGGCTCGAAGGTCGGTTGTTCAACTTCGTCAAAAATGATGGTTCGACTACCCGAGGCTTTGTACACCAAGGTGAGGCTTGCTGAGGCATCGGCATGAACGTTGTGTTCCCGGGCGATCCATTCCACTTCGGCCCATCCAAGCTGCTCAAAAAGATCAATCACGAGGCTCACATAGGCATTCATTCGCTCGTCCTTAGCCTGGTAATTGTCGTTGAGATGACCAATGATTAGTCGTGAGTCACAAAACACATGAACAGAGTCAGCTCCCATCCGAATGGCAAGTTTAAGACCAGCAATAAGAGCTTTGTACTAAGCTTCACTATTCATTCTGGGGTACCTGATGGTTACTGCACTTTCATGGATGGTACTGCTCGAGGATACGAGCACTATTCGAGCCCTAGCACTGTTGGAGTTAAAAGCCCCATCAACGTTCAACCTCCAAGCGTCTCCCGAGAATAGCTTCCATTCCCTCTTTGGCTTCTTGTTGCCCAGAGTATACTGAGCGTGTAATACTTTCGGAGGGAGCTCATTCCACTTGGCATCATCTTTTGCTTCGGCGGGCTTTTTTTCTTCCGTAGTGATTGCAAGGGCGTTGGCTTCATCTTTAAGGCCGGGGGTTAGTTTGACAAAGAAATCAGTCAATGCCTGCCTTTTTGATTTCATGGAATACACTCAATACCAACTGCTCCTGGATATTTTATCATCTGGTGGTAGGTTGAGGATATCGCCGTCATCCTGTGCAACTACGTCCTCCCAATGATCGCATTGTAAGAGGATGGCACATCCAACACCAGAAAATCTGTGGGCAGGACTATCGATCATGCCCGTACATTCAAGGTCTGGGGCCACACGGCATCTGCGCTAAATTTGATTAGCGGTGTTATGGACTCCACGAGCTTGGCCTGATCCAACCAAATCTGCTTGAAGGCTTTGTAGCATAGCACTTCAGTGCAGCTCCCCTGATCCACAAGGATCTTCTCAACGTTGTAGTCTCCCACTCGTAGGGTAACCACTAACGCGTCATTATGGGGAACCTGTACTCCTTTCAAGTCTTTGTTTGTGAAGCTAGCTAATCACGTCCTCCAGCCCCCCGTCCGGCTTTGCCCTCCTCTAGCTGAGCTTATGCACATGGCTGTAGTGCTCGGCTTGCCTCCTTAGGATTCTTACCTCCTTTCAGGTGTACGGGGCCACCAATCCGTGTATCATCTGGATCAACCCCTGCGACGGTTGGTCGTAATCCAACTTCATGGCCACTCCCCAGTTCCCTGGTGCCTTCTCAATATAGTCATTGAGGAGGCCCTCTACAACCTTTTCCTCCAGGAACATCTTGTAAGACTCACAATTTTCTGTTATGTGACTCCAGTCTTTATGATAACTGCAATGCTCGCTGGTTCCCCTTATGGATGAGAAGAATCCCAGAATCTTGTCTTCCGGCCACCTGAACCAAGGCTTGTTCTTTATCTGAAAAAGAATCATGTAGATCAAATCCTGAAAGATAGTGTTCACGGCAAAGAACGATCTTGGGTCCGGAGCTGGCTTGTTCTTTTTTTTTTTTTGATAAACCAGATTGAAATAGAAAAAAGGTTGAGTGAATATACAGCCTACAAAGGGCATACCCCAAGAGGAAAACAAAAAAAAAAGAATAATTACATTAAAATTGACTACGCCCAGGCCAAATGGCTACACAACGCTAAAAGATCTAGTTATTGAATGTTTCAATCCCCTCTAGATAGAGGGAAAGGAAACACACGACAAAAGATAATTGCCGCCCTGATTTACATCGAGCATTAACAAATAAAATCCAACTAAATACATGCGACTTTAGAACTTCCATATTCGGAAGCCAACCATCCAATGGTAGCAAGCTTCGAAACACTAATTACGAGTCAAACTTTTAGAACGGTCGCAAGCGTCAAAACGGAACAAGCCAACATCACAATGGACATTAGCACTAGACTTGGTAGCAAACTATATTCGAGATGTGAAGGAACTAGCAACTAAGTACATTGAACAGATAGCAGCTAGCAGTAGCACACTTTATGTGACTGTGGGCTCACTGACCGTGGTGTGCCCGGGAGACTCGCCACTCGGATTTTTGAGATGGATGATCCGAGAAACCAATGACTTGTTTTGAAAAAGGGTTTTGGTCTAGTGAAAAACGTTGAGACTTTGGGTCCGGGAGCCACGTTACGAATGGGGAAGGTTTTGTCGAAAAACACCCCACTCGCCCAGTGAAATCGGTCTCTACTAAACATTTTCAAAAGGGAAAATCTTCATGAATCTTTTGGAAAATAAAGCTCTTTAATAAGCAAGTAAGAGGGGAAGGGACATGGGAAAATATATCATGTTGACGTGCGTGTGGTGTTGTCTGTACAGAGTTGATAAAGATGATGCAGCGCATAAAAGAAAAGAGAAGCTTTTGAACAAACTGTCTGGACCACTGTGATCTCCTTCACGGCATACTGTAATGTCACGCACGACTTTACAATATGCCGTGTGGGGTATCTGTTCTGTTATCAGACTGTCATCAGCTCTCAGAATATAAATTTCAATACTTTTGACAGGCATCCAAAGATGCTCAATCATTGGATCACTCTGGGACAGTACCGTTTCATCAAGCCATGGACATAAAACAACTTTTAATACGTTTAATCGCTTGAGATGATCAAGAAAACTTTGTTTATAAACGGAACATGGCTTGTAGATATGGTCTCATTCTGAGAACACTGATAACTGGTTTCTTAACAACAGAAGCAGGCCTTATGAAAGATAACTTTGATGCAAACAGTTTGAACAAGAAAAACAGTAGCTGATGAAACGCCGTGCGTCTGAACACACTACGCTGCATGACTTATTGAAACGCCGCGCGGTGTGTTGCCTTCAGGTTAGTGGCTGTTTTGTTTTCCAAAAATGATTTTTAAGTCAAAACTTAACCAAAGGAGGGTAAGTTTGACAGTAGAAAAAGCTCCCTCAGAGTCAAGACTGAGCTTAACCCAAGGAAACTTGGTTTTTACCTCCGATCTTGAGCTTGGACGAGGATGGATGATAATGGATGAGCGTTGGTGAGGTCGGTTGAGGAAAGAGAGGTGTGGATATGTGTAATAGATGGGTATATTAGGTAGTTGGGATCTTAAACTGAGTAAAATGACTCACTTTTAATGATGAAGAAAAAAATGGGGGACTTTGAGAAAAGGAGATGCCCAGAGAATGTTTTTAGAGCAGACTTTCTCAAGACTTAGAAGTGAGGAGTGGGTGTGAAAGCATGATGAGAGAGAAAGAGAGTTCAAGGCCCTTTTCCCTTGAGTGGAGGGGTGTATTTATAGGTAAAAGCCAAGGATTTTGAATTAAAATGGTGGAGGTTCAAATGGTGGAGGTATTTTCTGGGCAGGCCAGAAGTGCCTTTTTAGCTTGGCGAACTTGTAGTTGTGGCTCAAGTGGGCATGGCCAACAGCTAGCTGAGCCAGTCAGAACTTTACCTGAAATGTCGTGCGGTTAACCTCATGACCTTGTGCGGCATAATGAATTCTATTATGTCGTGCGGTTTAGAAGTGTTCCGTGCGGTATTATAGATCCAGTCCAGGGCTTTTGGGCTTTGGGGTTTTTGGGCTAAAGGAGTCCTTTATCCAAGCTCTCGAAGGTATTGTTTCCTTTATTACATCATCGGAACATTCAGAGACCCTCCGAGGTCCCAATTGGGGTGTCTACAGTAGTTCCTCTTTAACGTAACTCAAACACCATTGTTTGGTGCGAGTGACGCTTAAAGAATAGGCATCCCAATCCATTACTCTAAGATCTTTAAACGGAGACAAAAACAAATGAAAACCAAAATGCAAGCTAATGACGATGGTGGTCGCACTCGTGGAGCTGCCTACATACCCTATGTGCAGGGATCAGACCAACATAGTTCAATCGGGACAGTGCAAGTAAAACGAGTCCCAAGGGACGAAATTGTGAAATCATGTGACACACTTGAGAAGATTGAGTGCTTGCATGTAGTGCTGAGTGTTGTGAATTAAATGTAAACAACGGGAGGAGAAAATTTGAGATGAGCCTTTGGGAGGCGAAAATTCGAGACGAGCTCTCGAGAGGCAAAAATTTGAGACAAGCCCTCTGGAGGCAAAAATTTGAGACGAGCCCTCGGGAGACCCAAAATTCGAGACAAGACGAGCCCTCGGAGGATGAAAATAGCAAAAGAATGCGAATGCGGCGAGTCCCTGGGGGACGAAAGATTCTATGAGTCCCGGAGGATAAAAATTAAAGAACCTTTTAATCAAAGCATGACATTCTAATAGATTTTTTCTGCAAAACGACTGAAATATTTGATTTCCAAGAGGATTTTGGCGGCTGAATTGAACAATTTCCGAGAAAAAGGATTTAATCATGCAAAGACAGAATGCCGTGGGGCTTAGCATTCCAACGCGCTGCATTTCAACTTCCCATGCAACTCTTCAATTTTCGAGAACAATCGGCTGGTTTAAGGGTGCCCATTAATGCAGGCGTGCCCATTCATTCTTCTTAACGTCTTTATAAGGGTGGTGGTGCCTCATTCAATGCACCATCACCAAAAACTTTCAAGCCTCTTCGAATCCTTCCTATTCTTCCTGAAAACAAAGCGTTCTCAAAGCTCTCGTCATGGCAGACAATGACTGAGCTTCATAGGTCACTACCATGGAAGCCGAAGTGGCTTCGTATCGTGAAGGGATCGAGCATCTCACTACGCAAATTGCGAGGCTGATTTCCACCATCCGTACTCTTTGTCGAGCGGTGTCGAATCTACAAGACTTCGCCTTCGACCAACTGGATGACAAGCATGACCCTGAATTAACGCCAGGGCACGAGTCAGAGGAGACCACGGAAGATTCGGAAGGGAATCCGAACGGGTCTAATGACCGTTTGGATGGAGCGAATGACGCATCCGGCGAGGCAAGTGATTGAAGATGATGAAGAAGAAGAAGAAGAGAAAAAGGGGCAGTAGGAAATTTTTTTGTTTTTGCTTTTTTATTTTGAATAAAGGTAATAAAAATCCCGGGGGTTACCCCGGGTTTTATGAATGAAATGAAAAGTCCCCATTTCTTGCCTTCATCTAAATCTGCTTTCTATTTTTTAGCAAACCTCAATGAATCCAAACAATTATGCCAGGAATCTGTCCAAAATCCAAACTGTCAAAATAAGCTAAAACGCCGCGCGTGGCTCACAGAAAAACGCATGTTATGATGGAACAAAATACCATGTATGCCTGATCAGTACGCCGCGCGGTTCAATAGAAATGTCATGCGGCACTATGGGTCGAGAACCCGGTCCAGCTTTAATTCCAGATGAACCGGTTTGGGGGTATATACGGGTGAGGCGTATACGATACGCCTCACTGTTTGAAATTTCCCTCTCTTTCTTCTCTCCCTCTCTCGACTCTCTCTCTTTCGACACTCTCTCTCTTTCTCCCGAGCATCTCTCTCTGTGCTCTCCTCTGCCCTCTCTCTCTCAGTTCTTTCTCCCATATTGCGATCATGGATAGTAGGGAGATACCCGGTGGTGATCAACCACAAAGGGTTGAGGTTACACTGCCCCCAATCCCTCTAGAGAGTGACGCGGTGATTAAGGATTCTTCGGAGACCGTGGGGGTCTCGACTCAGGTAGCCATGGCCGAGGAGGCCACAGCCTCGGTTGCCGTGGTGGCCGGTAGCAACGGTGGCGATGGGGCGTTGGTCGGTTACGACCAAGGTACGGAGGGTTTAGGTGCAGTGGAGCTGAGGGGCGAGGACAAGGCCACGGGCCAATCGGGGGCAGTCGGTGGTTAGGAGGAGAGGGCCACGAAGGCCGAAAGCGGTGGTGGTTCAGACCGGGTAGAGTAGGAGACGGAGGTCTCTCCCATGAGGGAGCCTCGGGCATACATGGGGAAAGCCCGTGTTGTTGAGGAGGAGTTAGCCAGGGAGCAAGAGACACCGGCCATGTTCGTAGGCAGTGGCGTGGGTGCAGGGTCGTCATGCCATATTGGTGTGGGTGACTATTTAGAAACAGCATCCCTTGAGGACTTGGTTGAGACCCTACGCGAGGTGCCTGGACTGGCGGAGGCCTTGCTCGAGTCTCGGGAGAGGGAGCTTCGAGCCGAGCTTAAGACTGGAGCTGCCGAGAGGCCACGGGTTGTGGGGAGGAGGCTTCGGTCGAGCGAAGGACCCTGATGGACGTGGTGGTTGCGGTCCTAGGGCAGGACTGCCCTTTTGCCGAGGAGTCTTACGTGCCACTTCGGCACATGGTGGTACCTTCGCTGTTAGACGCTTACAGGCCGGAGAGGACTGTTTACGACGAGTCCCTAGTCTTGAAGGACCCGCGCAGCATTGTCCTTGCGCCGAGCCGAGGTATGCTTTGATGGTCATATTTTCAATGCAATGTACTGTGTTTCTTGATTCCATGCCTTTGATTTTCATGCCGGGTTTATTGAATCATTCCTTTTTTGTAACAGGAAATAAGGATCTCGTGCTACGGCGGCGCGGGCGACGTGCCCTAGTTTTGGGAAAGGCTCCCAGAGGCCTCGAGGGAAATGGTGAGGGAGGCAGGTTTTGGGGAGTTCATCAGTGTGCTGACGAGGGCGAGCAATGATTGCCAGGTGATGAAGGCACTTGCCGAGAGGTGGTGGGACAAGACAAACTCGTTCCACTTCTCTTTCAGTGAGATGACAGTGACGCCCTTGGACTTTGCGGCGATCACTGGGCCGAGGGTCGGAGGTGACCCTATCCCTTATGATGCCACGGCGGGGAGGGATCCAGAGCTTCAGAGGCATCTTCTGGGGCGTTGGCTGAGAGCGGAGAAGGGGGATGCTCCATACGCCCAGCTTTTAAACTTTTGGACGGAGCCTTTGGTGGGTAGGGTCTAGGAGGAGCAGGTGGTGAGGTGCTTTTTCTTGTACGTGCTCGGTGTGTCCCTGTTTCCCAACAGGCGCAATCGAGTTCACCTTTCTTTCCTGCCTGCGTTGAGGAATATCGAAGAGATTGCCCGTTTTGACTGGGGAGGTGCAACTTTGGGGGCGTGTTATGCCTTCATGGGGTCTCTCTCCCAAGGAGTAGGGAAGAGCCTCGGCGGTTACTGGCGAGTCTGGGAGGTATACTTCGAAATCTTGCTTTCGATACCTAGCTAGCTTTCCATTCATGCATTTGTATCATTTCGTGCTAACTCTTGATGCTTTGAACTTTGCAGCTTTGGACATACGAGGTACTGGACATGTACCCTCCCACAACGTCATGCCCTCCTTTGGTCGAAGGAGTATTGAGGAGTAAAGAAAGGAAAAGGCAATTTGAACGCTTACCGACTATACTTGGACGAGCTGCGTCGCGATCGGGTATCTATGTTTCTTTTGATTTCCTAGCACATTTCCATTGAATGACTTCCTGATGTATGCTTCTCATTGCAGGTACACTGGCACATCTGGGACCGCTTTGAGGTTCCATATGTGGCCCAGAGCAGGGTGGTGATGAGAAGGAGGGTGCTGCTTGAGTCCCCTTACAGCTGGGAGTGGTACCTGGGTGACCGGGTATCACGTCAGCCATTAAGGCTGGATGATTTTCGAGTCCCTGGGCCACTTCCTCCTTTTGTTCAAAGGATGAGCGAATACATGCTAGAAGAGGTGGAGCGGTTCATACAGGCGGACCCTTAGCTCAAGCCATTGTTTTAGACTGGTGCTGACTACACAGAGTACCAGGCTCAATACCTAATGCATGACTTTGGGATTTGTGCTACCTAGGAGGCATAGCGGCAGGCACAAGGTGGTAGAGGTGGTAGGAGAGGTAGAGGGGGAAGAAGAGGAGACGGAGGAAGAGGTGGTGAAGGCCGTGGTGACAACGGGGGTCAGAATGGGGCTAGGTTGCCTGTGCTCTCCTGGATGGTGGACGTGGTGGCTACTCAAGGAGTCCCTGGCCTTATGGAGGTGCCACGCCCTACGGTTGAGCCTCCAGAGTTCGTTGCTCAGGTATATCTTATTTTTGTTTCCTTCGTATGTCTTATCATTGTCACTGCACATTCTAATTCTTTCCTTTCAACGCACAGGTGACTCTAGAGTACGTTAGGGAGCAGCTGGTGCGGTAGTATGCCATGGGCCACTCCCCACCAGTACTGACTCGCGCTGTAGGGACGATGGTAAACCCTTAACTCTTAGTCGCTCTCTATTACCTTTATTCATGATTATGATGCGAATGCTTTATGAATGCTATTGCAGGCTAGAGGAGGAACTGCTCGGGGGTTACGTAGGAAGTCTGTTCGCATGCCTGTGCAACAGGCTTCCTCTGCTGGCTCTCATGAGGAGTGCCCGTCGAAGAGACAGCGACACTCTGGTGGCACTAAGGAGGAGCCTATTGCCGTTTCAGACGAGACCGAGGAGCCTACAGGCATTGATCTGGAGGATATCTCTGGCAGCACCGTGCCCAAAGAGACTCGTACTCAAAAGGTTGTCAGCTCCGAGGTGGAGGAGGAGGTTTCTGAGGAGAACGAGGAGGAGGGCGAGGACGGAGACGAGGACGAGGACTGAGTTTCCTCTTTTGCTTTTGTCTTTTAATGGAGCCTGCGTGCTTCCTTTTTGGTTAGGTGCCTGTTTACCCTTGGTAGATAGGATTTTGAACATCGGGCTTGCATGCCTTGTTTTGGACTTCAACTCATGGATCCCTTTGGGATTACATATATATGTAGAGATTGCCTTTTCATTGTCTTTTGTTGTTCAATTTCTTTTATTGCTACTGTTCAAAGAAAATTGAGTAACTAAGACACTTACTGGGATGTGCAACTAACCATAGATCATAGAACTGAGTTCAATACATGGTCTACAATAGGGGATTTATTAACCAGGGAATAGAAATCAAAGAAAAATTGACGCTACATCCAGGAATTTTTATAACTGCCTTCGCTACGGGCTCGAACACGACCATATACAGCAATCTTCAAAGCTCAAGGTGTGACTCGAAAGTTCGACCTTATGCTCGGAATACACCTGAAAACTAAGAAAATGTTGACTTTGAAAGGTGACAACTTCAAATCTTTACCTGGGACTTGAACTGGAACTTGGACTATGTCACTTTTGACCATTATGACCTCTGTGACTCAAAGAAACCACTTGAAACGCCTTGAAATGCGATTTGGTACTTCGATGTGGCTTGAAAACAGGATTTTATCGACCTTTTGTACTATGATCTCGGATTCTGAGAGTTGACTCGATGCAGAACACCCCTGAAGTCCCATATACTTATTGGAGTGTGTTCTGTGGTTGATGGTGCCTCGAGGTGCCTCAAATTCATTCTATTCCTCTGTTGTGAATGATTGCAAAAATGCAGACACAGTATGCCGTGCATTCTTTCAAAACGACTTGCGTCATTCCACAAGACTTTGCAGGGTACCAACGCTATACCGTGAAGTTTTTCTTGGATCCAATACGCCATGCGTGGCTCTACTACGCCTCGCGGGGTTATCTTCCTGATAGTCTGCATTTTGTTGTTTCCCAAGGTAGATTGCACGATGGTTGTAGTTTGACCTGTGTAATGGCATTTCTGAGCCAGTGCATGTTTGCATTGTGCTTCTATGCTATGACCAAACCTTTTCCCATGCAAGACCCATGGAAAATTTGCACTTTTGAAACCCAAGGCTCTTTGAAAGTTGAAATTGTCTCCTCCATCCTTCCTATAAATTATGGCCTCTAAATTCTTTATATTCCATTCAACTCTCTTTCTTCTAAAGCTCACTCTTCCTCCCAATGGCCCTTTCGCTCACCGGTTCGCTCCCCCCATGTCTAGTTTCAATGGAAGGCGTTGATTGGCTCAACTTCCGGGCTCATGGCCTCTACTCCATGAGGTACCTTCTCAACATCTGTCTTCGTCCTGAGCTCTTGAGGGCAGCTGCGAGTTTTTGGGAACTTGAGGTCCATGTGTTCCATTTTGGCGAGCAAGAACTTTGTCCTATCGTGGAGGAATTCTGTGCGTATCTTGGCGGTTTTGACTCAGGAGAAGTCATTATCCCTCCTATTCGTGAGAGCATCCACAAGGTTCTAACCATGGCCCTTAGATTGAGTAGTGGTGTTACTTGCTACTTAGTTAGCGACGGTCACCTCAACGTGATGCGACTTATCGAAACGTTTTCTCCTCTGGGTGATCTTGTGGACATAGCTTATCAAACTCGGCGCATGACTCCCCTTTCCATGTGCCTGCTCGCGGCCTACTTTTTGGTACCTTTTACTGGTCACGCTAGCTCAGCACTGGTTAGTATTGCCACTCAAATCAAAGTTGGAAGGACGTGGTTCCGATGGTTTTGGCTGAGACATTGATAGGTTTGGATAAAGTTTGTTTTGGACAGATTGAGACTTTCGGGGGTAGTCCTCTCCTCCTACAGGTTGGCTTCTCACTCAGCTCTCCTTTTTCGAGTCTTTCTCACGTTCTCATTTTTCCTCAACACTCAGTTCGGATTTCTATGGTTTCTTACTTATTTTTCTCTCTTTTGTAGATCTGGCTTTGTGATAAGGTGAATGTGCTGACCATTGCCCCTGGCAATTGGGCATATGAGGCGAGGTTATTGTCCCTCCGACGCTTCGAGTTTGCGGACAGGCGAGTTCCTGAGTGGGTCAACTTCTTTAGTCGTCTGCGAGCTGAGACTGTTTCGTGGAGGCGTGGTTAGACCTTCCTCCTATGACTGTACACTTCATGGGCCCCAGTGGGTCGTCCTTGCTGGTTAGAAGGCCTTTACTTTCTATATCCCATACCGGATTCAGCGTCAGCTTGGCCTTAGACAGGAAGCCCCTGCAGAGGTTACGGTAGATATTGTTCTGCCCTTGTTTTGCCATTCCGTTCTTTACAACTACCAGCGATTCTGGAGGACTCGTGAAGTGACTGATGCACACCCTTATCCGTCTGTGATGGTTCGTGGGAGAAACCGGAAGTGGCTTAGGAGGGATATTGTCGCTAGGGCTGGAGCTCAAGGAAACTAACTCAATCCTGCTACCCTGACCATGGAATAAATTGTGGACCCTATCTTATTCATGTTGTACTTTTGCTTTTGAAAGGCATGCTCAGCTTTATGTGTTAGAAGCTGTTATCAGAATGAATATGAGTCCCGGAGGGTTTCCCTCTTTTGATTCAGTGCTTTGAATTCTCTCAACCTGGATTTTTATTTTGATTGATCGTGACTGGGCCATAGAGTAAGGCTGCTTACGTATCCTTATGGTAAAGGAATCAGCTCATAATGTAGTTCAGGTTAGGGTTCGCTCTAGTTTTGACACTCTCCTTTTGCGCTCTAAATTTTGCTTAGTACCGCCCTTTCGGGTTTTCGGTCTAGCAAGCTCATTTATTGAGTGCCTTAATTTTTGCCTAGGATGCCCTCTCGAGTTTTCATCCCAGCAGGCTTTTGCTCTAACTTTTTCCTGGGTCTGCCCACCCTTGCGATTTTCAGTCCAGTGAGCTTCTCTCAGGGATAATAGCGCTTGAGTTGATCCAGGTTGACCAAAGTTGAAAATTCATTCCCGTCCAAGTCAATGAGTTGCGTAGCTCCTCCAGATAGGATGGTCTTGATGATGTATGGCCCGGACCACTTGGGTCGGAACTTTCCGCGTGGATCGTAGACTGGCGCCCGGATTTCCTTCAAAACCATATCACCTTCTGACAAGTCCCTAGGCTTCACCTTTTTGTTGAACGCGTGAGTGATTCTCCTCTGATACCCTTGAACATGATAGAGAGCCCTTAACCGGCATTCGTCAAACAACATGAGCTCTTCAAATCAATTGCTTAACCATTCTGCTTCCTGGATCTCACATTCGATCTTAGTGCCAAGAGACGGAACTTCCAACTCAATGGGAAGTACGGCCTCCATACCAGAAACCAAAGAGTAAGGAGTTGCCCCTGTTGGTCTACGTACAGATGTGCGATATCTCCATAAAGCTAGCGGTAATTGCTCATGCCAATCTCTTACGGATAGAATGGTCTTTTCCAAGATGGCTTTGATCGTTTTATTAGCTGCTTCCACGGCTCCGTTGGTCTGCGGTCGATAGGTGGTTGACTTGTGCACTTGAATCTAGAACTCTTCTAAGACTTCCCTAGCTCTTCCCTTGAAGTGAACCCCATTGTCGGATACGAATGCTTGAGGAACTCCATACCGGTAGACGATATTTTGCTTAGTGTGCGACCTGAACTGTAGTTAGAGTGGCGTAAGAAGCAGCTTCTACCCATTTCGTGAAGTAATCTATGGCCACCAAAATGAATTTGTGGCCATTAGACGCCGCTGGCACAATTCTCCCAATGACATCAATTCCCCATATTGAAAAAGGCCATAGTGAGGTCATTTGATGCAGTTTGGATGGTGGGACATGAGTGAGGTTGGCATGGATCTGGCACTTGCGGCAACACCGCACGTATTCCACACATTATGTCTCCATGATGGACCAGAAATACCCCTGTCTAAGGATCTTCTTGGCAAGCATCATGCCGTTCATGTGAAGGCCACACACCCCTTCGTGAATTTCTTCCATCACCCTTCTTGCTTCTGCACCATGGACGCATAATTTGTGCATGCCACAGTGTGATTGTAGGGGGATGAAAACAATTGGTTCTTTAGAGACAACTGGATTGCAATGGCTTATTCGTGCCTCTTCACCAAAACCCTAACTCGACGTCTGAACCCTAATCTGCAAAATAGACAGGGGGTGAGTGCACCTTTGCCTGTCGTGGCAAAGGCCCTCCGATGCCTTTGTTAGTATCACGTACTAGAAAACTCAACCCTAATTATCAGTAGGAAAGCAATAATAATGCAGTGTATTTCGTACCTTTTTCCTCTAGGTTCACCTCATATTTATAGACTTTCGTATGCTTATTGCTCAAGCATCCCTGTTTCCATAGGACTCCCAACTCGTATAGGAAACCCAAGATATCAAGGATTCTCGTTTCCTTTATCAGTTTAATAGAAAAGAGTCCTTTTAGGATTCTTTTCCTTTACTGGCCGAACATCCCATTCTCATTGGGTATCTTTCTTAGATCCTATATTCTTGGGATCCTATTCCTTAATGGAATACCAACATTCTGGATTCTTCCAGAATGTTCCCCAAACTCTAACAACCGATTTGGAACTCTTTCCTTGTTCGGCCATCTTGTTGCCGAACAGAATGCCTGGACCAATGACTTCACATGTAATTTGGTCCAAACGTAATGAGAATGTCTCTATCTGTCGAACAGCTTAGTTTCACACTACTGACTTCACTTGTCATTGGCCTTTTATTAGCCGAACAGACTGCATAGATCAATGACTTCCCATATCACTGATCCGTATCCCTGTTCACCATACTGCCCAGCGATAAGTACCGTTGTATTCACCACGTGCTCCCAAACATCACGTGTTCGGCAGCTAAATGCATCTGCTCAGGAATACCTCCCTACAATTGCTCCCCAGCTTCATGTATTTACCACTGTTCGGGGGCAATATATGATGCTTAGAAATAGAATTTTTACTACGACCAGATTCTTCTGATCCCGTGCAGTCATAATTTCAATATCTCATTGATGCCTTTTGGCGCCTCTGTCATTATACCATCTCGAGGTAATGACTCCATGTGGCGCATATCGTACGCTTTTACATTAAATGTGAACTGACGTTTTATCTTAACGACGTCAATACGTCGTTAGTTTGATCCCTTTATCCCATTACTTAAAAGGTAACGGTGTGAGACGAGACGTTTCATCTCCGTCTCTGGCATCTAAACCCCAGAAAGGGTTCATTTTGGATTTCCCCACCCAAAACTTCAAAACTCCTTCTCTCTCTAAGCTTTTTGCCATTGCCATCGTCTGCAAACTCGATTGCATTCCAGGGAATCGTCACCATATTCTTGTAAGATCCTCGTTCTTTCTTCATTTCTTCTGTTTAGGTTCTTTTCTGAGATCTCCATTCTCGATTTCGTGAGTCATTTTCTAGGGTTTCATTTGCACCCTTTTTCAGTCTTTCTTCTTTCCTGAGTATACCCATGGCCGAAGATGGTGAGAATCCCTTGAGACCCAGTAAATTTAGGAAATTATGTGAAACCCCTACTGCCATGGCGGCTTTTAGGAGGGAATATAACGTTCCAGAGAACGTTGGTCTCGAACTCGCCCCCCTGGGCATAGATAGAGACGGAGGTTCCTGGGATCGAATGTGTATCCCCATTGTGGCTATCGTCGAAGGCAGAGTTCGATTTCCCCTTCACCCATTACTTCGCCAGATCCTAAACTGGTATCGTCTTACCCCCATGCAAGTATCAACAAACGTCTTTAGGTTGATAATGGGTGTAGTAGCTTTGAATAGGATTCTGGGGACCCAGTTAGGAATTTGGGATATTCAGTGGTGGTACAGTATTGTACTAAACCCTGAATACAACACCTATTACTTCAAAGTTAGAAGAGCCGACAAGCGTCTCGTGCTAAACCTGCCAGACTCTGCTCGGGATCATGAAATCGATTTCCTTTACGTCACTGGAGCCTTTGAGCCACTAGGAGAGGATGGTCAGGTGGTGGGTCTCCACTGCCCCCATGTATGGGGATACCCACGTATGCTTCTTATTTTTCATCTTTGCAATTTGTTCGTTTGCTGCTTTCTCGTAGCTTCCTATGTGTCTAATTTTTGGTATTATAACTCCGATTGTGCAGTTGAAAACGTCAACAAACGTCCAAGACGAGAGCCTAGCTACGTCCGAACAGAGGACATCAACAAAATCCTTAAATATAAAAGCGAACCTGGTACTCCCACAGCTGGTCAGGGTCGTAACGCTGAGGTGCTGTTAGGATACGACCCGTCGTACAGGGGAGTTATAGACAGGAGGCTCGCCCATCCAAGCACTAGTACTGCTTCGACCTCCACTGCTCCCCAACCACGCAACTCAAGGCTACAAGCTGGTGTCACTCTTGCTGGTCAGTCAGACGAAATTGCTATTCCTGACGGTGTACCTCAAACACGTGTGATACTCAGAAGATCTAGTCGTAGGCAAGTCATTGCCGAACAATAACCTGTTCCTCTCCAAATTACCAGTTAGTCATCCTCATCCGGATACTCTCGATCTCTTCCAACCCCAGGTACGATGACACGCCAACCCATCAACCTCAGCTCTTTACTCACTGTCTCCTCACGGGGGCGAGGTGCTACCAATAGGGTAGCATCAACTGGCGCCCCTCCCCCACGTTCACGTCGCAATAGGGGGGGATCTGCAAGATCGTCATCTTCTCCTCGGGAAGATAGTCCTGTTGAGACTACCGATGCTCATCGGGACAAACGTCCCAGGAGCGAAGAAACTGGGGACGCTCTTAACCAAACCACTTCTGTAGTCCAACAACCTCCTTCTTCGAGTACTCTAGTGCTTCCTGAAAGCTGGACCCCTAATCTCATTAGGGGTGATCGGCCTGTTCACATAGGGGACAGTGCTAGCTCTTCGGAGACAGCACTCGCCCTTGCCCAAGGTCTACTTCTCCTGTAGACATGCAAAAGGAGTCTGAAGCTACACCTGATCGGCTTGTCTCCACTGGTCTCGTCAGTGGTATCAAGGTAATGTGACTTTATCTTTTTCATATAAGTCTTTGTGTGTATTTCATATACCACTTGATATTCCCAATACTTACTGTTCGGTGTTTTGCCAGTTCATTCAAAAGATGGTCACACTGGGCCAAAAGTTTGAAGATGCTGATAATGAGAGGATCACATTGCTGAACAACAATACCAGACTGCTTCGTACGGTTACTAGACTTGAGAGGGAAAGAGACAAAGCCAAAGCAGACTTCGTCGAGGCCAAAGACAAGCTTGGAGCTGCTGAGGACAGCCTCAACCATGCTTTGGTTGAGATTGAGCCGACCAAAAAGGCTGCCTTTGAAGATGGCTATCAAAAAGGTTTCGATGCTACAACGGCTAGTTATGTAGAGCAAATGCCGATCATCCAAGATGAAATCTGGGCTGCTTGCTGGGAGGCATGCCTCACAAAGGTAGGAGTTGCAGAAGATTCTCCCCTATGGGTTGAGAACGATCTACCGAGCCGCCGAGTTACAGCTCCAACCGATGATGTTGATCAAACAGATTGATGATTTTACAGACGTTGATGAAGAAATACAAATTGAATCTCAAAATGATGTTGAGCAGTCATCTGTTCGGGAAATAACCACTGAAATTGTTGTCCCAGAAGAGGCTGCAACTGCAACCGCTGTTGGTAATTCTGCTGGAACTGACGTCCAACCAGAAATTCAGAACCTAGATTGACAAGTAAACAAGTGTTTCTCAAACAATATGGCTGGTCCTGCGTGACCATGGTAGTTTAACCCTGCGTGGTACCAGTACAGTTAATACTTTGTTTAAAACAGGTATTTGGCCCCATGTGGCATTTGCTTGGCTCCCTTTTGTTTGTTGCATCTGTTCGGATTTAATCTCTAGTATTTCGTACTTTTTGATCATCTTTATGCCATGCAAGTTTCACATACGTAAGAGCCAGAACAAACATACAATTTTATTCCTTAAGTCTCACGTACTTAAGAGCAAAACATATAATTTGTTTTCCTTAGTTTCACATACTTAGGAGCAAACATATAATTATGCAACAGAATTTTGTTAAGTCCCTCGTACTCAACAATGTTAAGCAAAGCTAATTACGTCAGATAAACGTTTATAAGTATCATGTACTTTACAAATGTTTTCGTATTTGTATTTTTTTTAAGTTTCACGTACTTAAATAAATGTTTTTACAAGTATCTCGTACTTTTTAGTAAAGTCCATACAAGTGTTGCATACTTGTAGTAGTTTGAAGTTTTACGTACTTAAAAGTTTGAAAAGCACACAAGTGTTTCATACTTGTGTTCAAGTGTATACCCAAGTTTCACGTACTTTAATTCTATACAAGTGTTTCGTACTTGTATTCGTTAAGTGTCACGAACTTAAAATTCTATACAAGTGTTTCGTACTTGTATTCGTTAAGTGTCACGTACTTAAAAAATGTATAAAACTTTTAAGTTTCACATACTCAAAAGGTATACCCTGCGCCCCAATACGAATAAGGGAAACTAAACCCGTAGTTCGTATTTAAATACCACAACAGTTATTCTAAAGAAGTGATTTTATTCATAATCTGTAAAAACTTAAGAGGGCGTTATTCGTACCCCATGGAACAAAAAATAATCAAATGTAGAACAAAGGAATTATATTCGTAATTCCCACACAATCACGTAGTGCAAATCCAAAACAGATTTTAATACTTCTAAACAAAGAACTTTCGTAAATTATGAACATTCCAAGGCCTCGGAATTGGATCACCATCCAGATCTGCCAATCTATAGGCTCCTATGCCCACAATCTCAGTTACTCTATACGAGCCTTCCCAGTTGGCCCCCAGCTTGCCTTCGTTTGCCACCTTGGTGTTGCCGAGCACTTTTCGTAGCACAAGGTCCCCAACACCAAATTCTCTAGGATGAACATGTTTGTTGTAGCTTTTCATCAGCTGTTCTTGGTAAGAAGCAAGATGTACCAAGGCCTTTTCTCTCTTCTCCTCGGCAAGATCAAGCTCGATTTCTAGGGCCCTGTCATTGCCTCCACTTTCAACCGAAGCGGTCCTGTTGGTCGGCAGACCCACTTCCAGAGGTATGACATCCTCTGTTCCAAATGCCAATGAATAGGGGGTCTCTCCCATAGACCTACTAGGCGTTGTTCGGTGAGCCCACAAAACTAACGGTAGCTCATCAGGCCATTTTCCCTTGGCTTTGTCCAGCCTCTTCTTTATCCCATCTAGGATAGTTTTATTGGATGCCTCTGCTTGCCCATTACTCTGAGGGTAGGCCGGAGTGGAGTAATAGTTTCGTATTTCGTACTGGGCACAAAAAGCCTTGAATTTCTTCTGAAATTGGGATCCATTGTCTGTAATCAATGAATAAGGGACCCCAAAGCGAGTGATGATGCTTTTCCACACGAACCTTTCTATCATAGGTTCAGTGATTTTGGCCAATGGTTCTGCCTCAATCCACTTCGTAAAATAATCAGTTGCTACAAGCAGGAATTTTCGATTCCCAGTTGCCTTGTGCAATGGACCCACGATATCCATTCCCCATTGGGCAAAAGGCCAGGGACTCGTTAAAGGCACCAGATCCTCGGCAGGTGTTCGAATCATTGGTGAGAATTTTTGACACTTCTCACAAATCTTTACATAAACCTTTGCATCTTCTTGCATGTGTGGCCACTAGTAGCCTTGAGTAATTGCTCGGTGGGCAATGGATCTCCCTCCAGCATGGCTTCCACATGTTCCCTCGTGGATCTCATGAAGGAACTTCTGTACCATCTCAGGATGTACGCATAGCAAATAGGGACCTGTAAAGGATTTCTTGTACAACTTACCCTCTGGGGACAGCCAAAACCTAGCAGATTTGACTCTTATCTTGTGGGCCTCCTTTTTATCAGAAGGGAGTATCTCGTCTCGTAAGAACTCCATTACTGGGTCCATCCAACTTGGTCCTTGGTTCACGTCCAAGACCAAGTCTACACTCCTCCCAATGCTCGGCTCATTTAGATATTCTACTGCCACCCTTCTTTTGAACTCTGTTGGTACTGCTGCAGCCAACCAAGCTAAAGAATCTGCATGAGCATTCTGTCCAGAACTTATTTGCTCAATATATACCCTCTCGAAGGTATCAAGCAAGTCTTTGGCTGCCTGCACGTAGGCCACCATCTTTTCATTCCGAGTTTCGTACTCGCCGGACAGCTGATTCACAACAAGCTGGGAATCACAATACACCCTGACCCGTTCTGCTTTAAGGGTCTTCGCACTTCTCAATCCTGCCAAGAGTGCTTCATATTCAGCCACATTATTCGATGCACTGAATCCAAGCCGAACAGAGAGTTCAATCAGAACTCCTTGAGGAGGAAAAAGGACAACTCCAATTCCAGAACCAGTATTACATGCTGATCCATCAACGAATAGCTTCCATTCTTTGGGATCCTGTTCGGCTACGGGTTGATCCTTCAAGGATGATGTCTTAGCCACCTGTTCCTTTCTTGTAGGAGGCAAG
Organism: Rhododendron ovatum; assembly: GCA_019656835.1. Lineage (NCBI taxonomy): Eukaryota > Viridiplantae > Streptophyta > Magnoliopsida > Ericales > Ericaceae > Rhododendron > Rhododendron ovatum. Next base: position 14,611,464 of record CM033797.1, on the reverse strand, counting down.
GGAGCAACAGTGGGGGAAAACTCTGCCACAAAATCAGCCAACACTTGGCCTTTAATTGCTGTGCGTGGCTGATATTCGAGATCATACTGGCTTAACTCCACGGACCACGTCGAGATCCTTCCCGAGAAATCTGCCTTTCGAAGCAGTGATTTTAATGGATACTCAGTATAAACCACAACCTTATGGCTTTGGAAGTAGTGTGGCAATTTCCTGGTTGTTGTCCTAAGTGCCAGGACAAGGTTTTCTAATGGCAGATATCTTGTCTCTGCATCCAACAATGTTTTGCTAACATAATAAATGGGGATTTGCTCGATCCCCAAATCCCTCAACAAGACTGCACTTACTGCGTGCTCGGAAACAGTTAAGTACAGAATTAAAGACTCACCTGGCTGTGGAGTTGACAACAGTGGGGGTTCGGCCAGGTACTTCTTCAGGTCCTGGAAAGCTTGCTCACATTCTGCTCCCCATTCAAATCCCTCCCTCTTTTTCAATAGCTGAAAAAAGGGTCTGCATTTGTCACTTGACCTGCTGATGAATCTGTTTAGTGCTGCTGCCATTCCAATCAGCCTCTGGACTTCCTTGGTAGTTTTGGGACTCTGTATTCTCTGCAAAGCATCGATCTGCTCGGGATTTGCCTCTATCCCCCTCATGGTTACTAAATGGCCCAGGAACTTTCCTGAACCAACTCCAAACGCACACTTCGAGGCGTTGAGTTTCAACTTGTATTTCCTCAAGATTTCGAAGACTTCTTTTAAATCAGTAATATGCCCTCCTTTTTCTCGACTCTTTACCACCATATCATCTATGTAAACTTCCAAAGTTTTCCCAATGAGTTTTTTGAACATGATGGTTGCAAGTCTTTGGTATGTGGCCCCAGCATTCTTCAGCCCAAACGGCATGACACTATAGCAGTATAATCCTCGAGGTATGATGAAGGAAGTCTTCTCTTGATCAGGTTCAAACATAGCAATCTAATGATATCCTTGATATACATCGAGAAAACTCATTCGCTCGTAGCCAGAGGTTGCATCAACCAATTGGTCAATCCTGGGCAAAGGAAAACTATCCTTAGGGCATGCTTTGTTTAGGTCTGTGAAGTCCACACAGACACGCCACTTCCCATTCTTCTTCTTTACCACAACAGTGTTAGATAACCATTCGGGGTAATAGACTTCACGTATTGCTTTGGCTTCCAACAAATGATCGACCTCCTCAATCACTGCATCTACATGCTGCACGGCTGCCCTTCGTTTCTTCTGAATGATCGGCTTGTGCTGAGGGTCAATGTTTAAATGGTGACAAATCACATCTGCATCCACCCCAGGCATTTCTTCAGGCACCCATGCAAAAACATCAATATACTCTTTTAGGAACTTTACCGATTCGGCCTTTTCATTTGCTGGCAGTGATTCCCCAATTAAAAAATATCTTTCAGGATCAGTCTCGTTGATCTGAATCTTTTCTAGGCCTTCAACCACTTTTTCAGCCGGGCTTCTTCCAACATCTTCGATGGTTGGTTGATCTGGTACTTCTAGTGTATGAACATGGTGGACCTTCAGGGCTGTTTTGATGATGGAAATCAAACATTGCTGTGCCACCTTCTGGTTGCCTTTAAGGACTTCAATCCCATTTGATCTGGGGAATTTCACCATCTGATGATAAGTCGAGGAGACTGCTCTCATCTTGTGCAACCATGTCCTCCCTATAATTGCGTTATAGGAAGAAGGGACATCGACCACTAAAAAGTCTGTTCTCAACACCACTGATCCCGCCCGAACAGGTAACGTTACCTTTCCAAGGGGCCAGACTGCTCCTGCACCGAACCCAATAAGAGGCGTTGTAGACTGTTCTAAGTCTGATTGGGCCAGTCCCATCTTTTTGAATGCATCATAATACAATACCTCTGTACAACTCCCTGAGTCCACTAGGATTCTTTCAATGTCGTATTCCCCAACTCGTAGGGTTACGACCAATGCATTGTTGTGGGATATTTGGACCTCCCCCAAATCATCATCACTGAATGCCAAGCTTTCATTGCATACATCAGTCTCTCGCCCTCTCTTGTTTCCCAATCGCATCACGTGCTGATCATGCTTAACTTGCCTTTGTAGTAGCCTAACCTCACTTTTCGTGTAAGGTGTGGCCAATCCATGTATCATATGGATGACGCCTTTAGGGTTTTGTTCGTAACCCAGCTCCATAGCCTTCCCTTTCTCTTTAGGGTCCTCCTGGATAAATTCCTTGAGATAGCCCCGAGAGACCAAATCATCAAGGTGCCTCTTGTATGTCTCACAGTCCTCAGTCATATGGCCCCAATCCTTATGATAACTGTAGTGCTGATTCGTAGCACGTTTTACATCTTTGTCTCCTCCTAGACTCGGGGGCCATTTGAAATATGGCTGATTCTTTATTCGATAAAGAATCCTGTAAATTGGCTCCTTCCAAACTGTAGTGATAGAAAAGAAGGATTTAGGGTCTGGAGCTTGCTTGTCCTTGTATGACTCTTTCTTAGCCTGCCCGTACTCCTTTCTATCTCTATAAGTCTTGGGTTCTGGCTTATCCACCTTTTTAGCAGGTGCCTTTGGCTGTTCGGCAACCATTCTGCCGTCCTCACGGAGTATGTCATCCTCCATTCTGGCGTGTTGTTCTATCCATTCCATCAATTTAGCCAGGGTGGCTACCGGATGTTTATTCAATGAACGGCGCAGCTCTCCCCGAACAGGTAAACCAGTTTTGAAGGTAGCAATTGCATACTCCTCACTGCAACTTTCAATCTCGTTGAAAGTCTCCCAGTACTTCTTTGCATAATTCCTGATCTGCTCGTTCTCATCCTGCTTCATGGTGGAAAGACTTTCAAAAGTCTTCGGGGCTTTTCTGCTTGTCAAGAACCGAGCAGTGAATTCCTAGGCCAACTGCCTCCATCCTCGTATGGATCGTGGGGCCAGTTTATGAAACCAGGATAAAGCCACTCTGCCAAGACTGGAGGGAAACATCTTGCACAAGATGGAATCATCCCCTTCATGCATAAACATGGCCTGTTGATAATGCTGTATGTGAGCCACGGGATCCGTATTTGTCTCGTAAAGTACGAACGCTCCGTGCTTCACTCTGCTTTGCAATCTCGCTTATTGTAGCCTCTTTGTAGAGGGAGGCTGCAATATTACTCAGGGCCTTTCGTGCTGCTTCTCGTGCAGTCACTATCCCATCCTCTTGTTCCTTTAACTTGTGGGCCGAAGTCTTGACCCAATCAGCATCTGGTCTCTCGTACCTATCTCGATGATGTTTCCTCGTGTCCTCTTCCTCGGGGGTAGAACTTCGGTCTCTGCTCCTCCTTTTTCGTGAAGAAGTCCTTCTCTCTGGTGTTCGGCTTCTACTTCTTCTTACCCTTTTTCGTAGAGAAGCCTCATGACGCCCTATTTCAGGGCTTCTGCTCCCCCTTCTGCGTGAATGAGTCTGTTTATGAACCACCAGAGCCCGTCCGTCTCTCTGGGAATTCCTTCGAGAGAGTCCAGAATCTTCGGGGTGCTCTCGTACCCTCTGCAGCTCCCGTATCTCATACTCTCATTTTTTATCAAGGACATCATCATCGTTATGAATACTCTTTGAACGAGTAACAGACTCCTCTCCTCGATGAGACTTACTCCTTCTCGTGGAACCAGTAGCAGTCTTGTCTCCTTTTTCTTTGGAGTTTTCTCTGTCATGTCTACCAGTGGGCTTTCTCGGAGCGCCTGGTGGGGATTTATCTCTTCCTCCACCCAACTGGTCCTTTGGACTAAACGGTGTGACTGGATTTTCTTCTGTCATGATTACTTTCTTCAGAAAAGTCTGTTCTTTCCCATAGACGGCGCCAATTGTAGGGGGATGAAAACAATTGGTTCTTCGGAGACAACTGGATTGCAACGGCTTATTCGTGCCTCTTCACCGAAATCCTAACTCGACGTCTGAACCCTAATCTGCAAAATAGACAGGGGGTGAGTGCACCTTTGCCTCTCGTGGCAAAGGCCCTCCGATGCCTTTGTTAGTATCACGTACTAGAAAACTCAACCCTAATTACCAGTAGGAAAACAATAATAATGCAGTGTATTTCGTACCTTTTTCCTCTAGGTTCACCTCATATTTATAGACTTTCGTATGCTTATTGCTCAAGCATCCCTGTTTCCATAGGACTCCCAACTCGTATAGGAAACCCAAGATATCAAGGATTCTCGTTTCCTTTATCAGTTTAATAGAAAAGAGTCCTTTTAGGATTCTTTTCCTTTACTGACCGAACATCCCATTCTCATTGGGTATCTTTCTCAAATCCTATATTCTTGGGATCCTATTCCTTAATGGAATACCAACATTCTGGATTCTTCCAGAATGTTCCCCAAACTCCAACAACCGATTTGGAACTCTTTCCTTGTTCGGCCATCTTGTTGCCGAACAGAATGCCCGGACCAATGACTTCACATGTAATTTGGTCCAAACGTAATGAGAATATCTCTATCTGTCGAACAGCTTAGTTTCACACCACTGACTTCACTTGTCATTGGCCTTTTATTAGCCGAACAGACTGCATAGATCAATGACTTCCCATATCACTGATCCGTATCCCTGTTCACCATACTGCCCAGCGATAAGTACCGTTGTATTCACCACGTGCTCCCAAACATCACGTGTTCGGCAGCTAAATGCATCTGCTCGGGAATACCTCCCTACAGTGATCTTCGATACAAATTTCCTCCACAGATGATGTATTGAGCTGCCATCCTTTGGAGGGCGATTTTGTCCTTCTTACTTGCTTCAATGGGGTATTCTCCTTTTTTCACTAACCTCCAAATGTCATAATACCAAGGGTGACCATCATCGGGCTCGTCAACAGTCATGACATGTTGGTATACCAGTGTATCTCTTTGTTCGATCACAATCAGCCTCAGCTTCACACCTATAGGGATTTCGACCATGGATGCTAAAGTTGCCAAGGCATCCACAAATCCATTTTCAAGCCTCAGTACATGAGTGAAAGTCACCTTGTTGAAATGGGGGATGAGGTCCTCGAGGTTTTGATGGTATGGCTTCAGTTTTTGATCTTTAACTTTCCAGTCGCCATTGGCTTGTGACACTACCAGGTTGGAATCTCCCACCACTTCCAATTTCTCTATGCCGATCTCAATTGATGCTTCCATACCCATAATGCAAGCCTCATATTCCGCTTGATTGTTGGTGACCTCAAAGTTTAGCTTGAAGGTGAGCGAGATGTGAGATCCGTCGGGTGGTATTAACAACATGACAATTCCAAACCCTTTCTGATTCGCAGCGCCATCAAAATATAGCTTCCAAATATCCTCGATTAGAGTCATTATGTCTTCGTCAGGAAACTGAAATTCAGCATCTTCACCTCCTTTGACTAGGCAATCAGCTAAGAAGTTAGCAACGGCTCTTCCTTTTACAGACTTCCTGGTGACATACTTTAATTCAAACTCTGACAGCATCAATAACCATCGTGCCATCCTTCCGGTAAGAGCCGGTTTCTCGAACAGGTACTTGAGGGGATCCATTCGAGAAATTAGCCTCACTAGATACGTCAGCATGTAATGTCTCAATTTTTTGGAAGCCCAGACGAGTGCCGAGCACGTTTTTTCCAACGGAATATAACGTTCTTCAGATCCGACCATCCTCTTGCTCAAGTAGTATACAACACTTTCAACCCCACCATCTCCTTCCTGTGCCAGCATACACCCCATGGAGGATGGAGTGATTGATAGGTATAGGATCAAAGGTTTTCCCGACACATGAGGTGTTAATACCGGTGGATTTTGTAGATAAGTCTGAATTGCTTCAAAAGCCTTCTGGCACTTGTCGTCCCATTTGAATTGCACCCCTTTCTTGAGCAAGCGAAAGATTGGCTCACAGGTCGAAGTTAGTTTGGCGATGAATCGACGAATAAACTGCACCTTGTCGTGAAAACTCCTCACATCCTTTTTGGACTAGGCAGCTCCATTTCTAGAATAGCCTTAATTTTTTAAGGATCAACTTCAATACCACGGGTGGTAATCATGAATCCAAGCATCTTTCCGACTATCACCCCGAACGTGCATTTAGTTGGATTAAGGCGCATCCTGTATTTCCTGATTCTTTCAAAGAACTTCTTGAATGCTGGCAGGTGCCCTTTCCGCTCGTTGGCTTTGACGATCATGTCATCAATGTAGACCTCCACTTCCTTGTGGATCATGTTGTGTAACAAGGTTGTGGCGGCTCGTTGATAGGTGGACCCGACGTTCCTTAGTCCAAAAGGCATCACCCGATAGCAAAAAGCCCCTTATTCAGTGACAAACGTAGTCTTTTCCCAATCCTTTGGGGCCATGAGGATTTGGTTGTACCCTAAGAAACCATCCATGAAGGAAAGTAAAGCATGTCGAGTAGTGTTATTGACTAGCACATCAATGTGCGGCAACAGAAAGTCGTCTTTTGGACTTGCTTTGTTGCGATCCCTGAAATCAACGCAGACCCTAATCCTACCATCCTTTTTAGGGACGGGAACAATATTTGCGACCCGTTACCATTAGAAACCCTGCATCGATTTGTTTAATGACTTCTTCCTTTATCTTAAGCACCCAATCGGGACTCATGCGCCTCAGTTTTTGTTTTACGGGTTTTGCATCAGGATAAAGGGGGATCCAGTGTTCCACGATTTCGGGATCGATTCCAAGCATATCAGCATGTGACCACGCCAAAACATCCTCAAATTCTTTTAGCAATCTTACGAGAGCTTGAGGCTCTTCCGCCGACAGCACGGAACCGATCTGAATCATTCGGGCTGAGCATGCCTCTCAAATTTATTATAACAACCTCTTCTTTTATAGGTTCAGCATGCCTCTCGTCTTCCCTTTCGACTAGGGATCGAATTTCTTTAAGGATGTCTCTATCGAAATTGATCTCTTCATCATCAGGGTCGACACAATTTATTTCAAAGTCAGGGAAGTAAGCGGAATCGGATTTGTTTATTTCATCATTAGCAAAGGCCTCGGGGGCACCATACACACAGGTGGACTCAAATTCTAAGTAAAAACCATGAGGAGTGGGGCCAAAATGCACCAACTCTGACTCAACAGACTCAGAAGACTTGGATGACTTGGACTCGAACTCAGAGTTAAACCCTCGGCATGTTGCACTTGGTAGAAAGACCCAATTTTTGTAATCTCCAGTGGCATCCATGATGAGCGAAGTCGGGTCTTCGAGGACCTACTGTCCTAGCATCAGCACTTTAGCTTCTTTGACTGTACTCATTGGTTCGTCCCCCCCAAACAAGTTCACTAGGCTTCCCATGTTAAGGACTTCAATCTAGTTGGTTGGTTTTGCTGGCCTCTTCCTCACTTTCTAGCTAGACATCGTTGGCAAATATTTTAAACCCCGGTAACAGAGTGTTGGTCTCTTTATCCCAAAACGGTTATGCTGGTAGACCTGTTTCGCCTTCTCTTTGACAAAATAGTCTTCCAGTCTGTCTCCCTTGTTTGTCTTACTGCCATTTGAGGGTGAATAACCGAGGTTGGTGGTGCGCATGAGGGTTCCATGGGCCTTAAACTTAGCAGGCCCTTGGAGGTTCTTTCCCAGTTCGAGCCCCGGCATGTAAGACATTTTCTTCATTATTTTTATAGCAACATTGCTAATGACAAAGTTGTCATCAATTTTGACTGAAAAGACAGAATTGGAGGTATCTAGTGAAAAGCCGGCCAAAGTAATGTCTTCCTCTCCATGCCAAATTTTTAAAAGTGGGGCATTGTCTTCAGTAGGTGCGCGGATCCCAGAGTCTCTGTGAATGGTGAGCATTTCGGTTTCAAGTCCTAAACGGATTTTCTAATGAAGAGTGGAAGGCACAGCCATAATGTATGGTCGATGCAGCCAGGGTCTTCCTAGTAACAGATTGAAAGAAGCAAGGATACTTACCACATGAAACTCCACCTCAGTTTGATAGGTTCCAAAAGTCATGGGGAGCATCAAGGTTTCAACCACATTGCGACGAGTGTTGTCATATGCTCGGACCTTGACTTCTAATGGAGAGAAGTCCTTATTTTTGTACCCCAAGCAGTAAGCAACATGGAGTGGGCAAACATTGATGGCTGACCCATTGTCAATTAAAATCACTGGGACCCATTTGCCATGGCATTTTAGGGTGACATGAAGTGGCTTATTGTGATCCATCCCTTCGGCAGGAAGATCTCGGTTGGTAAAGGATATGGCATGCTTGATGGGTATGGTTTTAATGAGTGTCACAAGTTCATCTGGGGTTATACCGGAGGGAACTTCCAGGTGGGAGAGGGCTTCAATGAGTCCTTCTCAATGTCAAGTGGAAGGAATGAGCACATCCCAAACAGACATTCTAGCTTGAGTCTGTTCAAGTTTTTGCTTGACCATCCCTTCAGGGTTTTCCTCAGGACGGAAAGGTTCTTTGGCTGGTGGGGTGAAAGGTTGGAAAGTATTTTTGGTCAAGATAATGAAAGGGTTTGAGGGCTCTTTGGCGAGTGGAGCTGCGGGGTTAGAGGATTCTCCAACTTGGAGGTTAGGAGGTTGGTATACACAGCCACTCCTAGTCAAGTGATCGATCTGGCGGTACTTCTACTCTTCACTCCATAAGTCAATAGGGGCCTTGCGCTTGGTTCCGATGGAGGTATCCTGAAGGTTGGATACTAAATCGGCGATAACCAAATCTTCCCAAAGATCTTCTGGTTTCCATTGTTCAGCTTCCATTATTGCCCTGTTCATAGTCCATTTCTCGTTTCCTACTTTTATGTTGATAACTTCGGAATTGGTCCATGGTTTGGTTCCTAGTTCATCTTCCCATAGGTTCATCATGGCGACATCGAGGTCTTTCAGAAAGGTGACCGAAGGTTCTGATTCTACTTCTTCCACAATATAATCCATGGGGTTAAACTCACTGCTGGCCACATCTTCCTCAGGCTCTGGAGGTTCATAGGTGAGGTTTGGGTGAGCTGGGACAAGCTCCGGCCAACCATAGGCTGGTATTTCGGGCTGGAGTTCTTCAGCGAACATTGCAGGTAGGGAGAACGTATCCAACTAGTCATTCCAGGCTAAGAGTTGATGCTCGCTTGGGGTTGGATCCCATTCCCACTCAAAAACTCCTTGAGGGATCTGATAGTTCTCATTTTGCCCTTCGAACATCATGTACAGAGAAAACAGGGTTAGCATGAACATTCTGCCAATCAACCTCCCATCCAGGCTCGAATGGTGGTTCAACGTTCCCTGGAAAGTTGGCTGCTTCGAACTCTTCCCAATCTGAAATGAGGTCTCCCCATGTAGTTTCCCAGTCTCCCAAGATGCAGAAAGCACTTTCCTCAGGAATTTTCACAATTGGCTTGGGTTCGGTATGAGGGGTGATGAAAAGGGTTGGATCGAAATCCTGGGTGATTTGGTCTAGGGTTAAGGGGATTTGATTAATGCGAAAAAAGGTGTTATTTTGTGGTCAGGGATTTGAGACGGTATTTGGTTTATCTGGAAGAGGGGTTTCAATCACCTTATTGTCGATGAGGTTTTGGATCTCATGACAAAGGCGAATGTAGTTGTCAGTGTTGTGGCCAAGCATCTCTTGGAATTCGCAATATACACTTTGGTTTAGGTTTGGTGGAATGGTTTGTGGTGGCAGAAGAGGTTTTAATCCCCCGACTTCTGCAAGTTTCTTGAGTAGAGCAGACTTGGGGGTGCTGAATTGGGTGAAGGCTCGGTTTTCAATTTTCAATTTTTCAAAAATTTGGTTAACTTCTGCGGGTTTAACGGATGAGGTCCCAGCCTGATTGGTATTTCCGAAAAGAACGTTACTGTTGCCAAAATATGCTCTTTTAGACTTTGACCCTATTTTCTTTTTCTCCAAAGTTCCATCCCGTAATGCTTCCTCCACGGCCATTCTAGAGTCATAGAAGGTCTCGAAATTTGGGGCAGCTTGGGAAAGGACCATATATGGGGCAAAGGAGCTTGGCAGGTTCTTGGTTATGATTCGTATCTGCTCCTTAAGATCCGGCTTGTTTTGCATTTGGACAAGCCTTGGCTCTCCAACGTTTCACAAAATCGGCAAAGCTTTCTTTCTTGCCCATTTTAGTACTCTCTAGCTCTCTCGTGGTCATTTTTAGATCGACATTAAAATCATATTGCTACGAAGGCCGTCCCAATATCTTCCCCAGTCCTTTTCTTAGATGGCTCGAGAGTGAGGAACCATTGCAAGGCTAGACCGGACAAAGACTCAAAGAATAACTGTGCCATAGCCTCCTTTTCAATTCCTCACATGGAAAGAGAGCCAATATACCCCTGGAGGTGTGCCCTTGGATCACCAGTGCCGTCAAACTTCGCAAAGTCCACACCTTTGAATTTCTCTAGCAACTTGGTGTTAGGGAATAAGCACAACTTGCTCATGTCAACTTCACCTTTCCCAAGTCACCTGGTTTCTTGAACGGACTCCTCTAACTTATTAATCTTGGCAACGAGAGCGGCCATCATAGGATCTATTGCTGGCGTTTCTTCTTTGGGCTGTTTGGACTACGGAGGAGGCTTGGTCTAGAGCTTATCACTAACTTCTTGCATGGCCTCCATTACCATGATTAGGTCATTCTTCGTGGTCACGGCAGAAGCCTTGAGCTGTGCATCGACATTGGCAATGGACTGTTTAAACTGAGCATCCAAGGCGGCCATGTTTTACTTAAGCTCCTCTATCTCGTTTCCTTGGTCGGCCATTGGTAAGGGATTTTCGAGTGATGTTTCTATTGAGGTTTTTGACGAGGTTTTCACTGATGGTTGTCCTTCCTGTACTATTTGGATCTCAAACAACTGCGTGCCTTCTAGGGTGTCTATGCGAACTAGTCTTTGGGAGGGACGAAAGCAATTGAGTACAACTTCTTCTTGCAGACGACCAATGTTTCTGAACTGGCAACCAAGCAAGAGGGGAAACTCAAGACTCATCACGGATACTTAGCCTACCCTTTCTTGTACCTCCTAGAAACTAGGCCTTAGACCTACCATGATCCAGATCTCACTTAAGGTAGAAGATTTTTGACAATCCGGGTAGGTGCTGTCAGGCAGGTTAAATTCCGAATGTTTCGGAACCAGAGCCAATCTCCTTACCTTGACCATTCGAGACAGAGCAACATGATTGTTGGAATCCAAATACATACACACTTAAGGTTAGTCCTGGACCAGGGGAGCCGTTCGAGCACGACAAACACCAGAGGTATCTCAAACTCCATGGATTTAAAGTCTCCTAGACTGACCGAATCCTAAGGAAGCCCTACCCTCTAGCCTGTAGAATGCAATGATGCGTAAATGATATGTATGTACAGAAAGGGAAACACGTAAATAGGATATATCACATAAGTCCTAGCCATGGGTTCCTGTCCTAGTTGGGATGGTTCTATGGTTATCTACAAGTGCAAAGGCCAGTTTGGGTCTCGAAAGGGTTCCCCAGACTAGAGCCAAGATGTACTCCCCATGTCAAGTGTATTGTAAGACAATGGTCAAATAGTACGATGGCTCATCATTGTCGAGGGTTGCAAGGCATTCTGAGAGAGCTTGTCACCGGTAAACCGGGCAAGATTGCCGAAACACACTGGTGAGGCTTGTGCGGTGCAGAGTGTACAGGATAACAAAGAGCTTTATTTTCCAAAAAAATTCTCTTTCAAAAATGTTTTTCAAGCTTGGCTTACTTTATTAATCAATACTTTGGAGAAAATTACACAAGTGAACAATAGTAAAAGTCCCAGTTTGGATTGGTTGGATGTAAAATCCTATTACGTCACAATTCCGTTCTTCAGCAACATGGAGCATACTGTTTTGACAGACTTTTGAAAGATTGTTCATTCATGTATTAATTTTCAAAGTTTTGATTAATGCAAAGTCCCCAGCAGAGTCTTCACTGTGGGCTCCCCGACCAGCGCGCATCCGAGAGAGTTGCCACTCGGATTTTTTAGATGGATGATCCGAGAAACCGATGACTCGTTTTGAAAAAGGGTTTTGGTCTAGCGAAAAACGTCGAGACATTGGGTCCGGGAGCTATGTTACGAATGGCGAAAGTTTTGTCGAAAAGCACCCCACTTGCCTAGTGAAACCGATATTTGCTAAACATTTTCAAAAGGGAAAATCTTCGTGAATCTTTTGAAAAATAAAGCTTTTTAATAAGCAAGTAAGAGGGGAAGGGACATGGGAAAATATATAACGTTGACGTGCGTGTGGTGCTGTCTGTACAGAGGTGATAAAGATGATGCAGCGCATAAAAGAAAAGAGAAGCTTCTGAACAAACTGTCTGGACCACTATGATCTCCTTCACGGCATACTGTGATGTCACGCATGGCTTTACAATATGCTGTGCGGGGTATCTGTTCTGTTATCAGACTGTCATCAGCTCTCAGAATATAAATTTCAATACTTTTGACAGGCATCCAAAGATGCTCAATCATTGGATCACTCTGGGACAGCACCATTTCATCAAGCCATGGACATAAAACTACTTTTAATACGTTTAATCGCTTGAGATGATCAAGAAAACTTTGTTTATAAACGGAACATGGCTTGTAGATATGGTCTCATTCTGAGAACACTGATAACTGGTTTCTTAACAACAGAAGTAGGCCTTATGAAAGATAACTTTGATGCAAATAGTTTGAACAAGAAAAATAGTAGCTGATGAAATGCCGTGCGTCTAAACACACTACACCGCGCGACTTATTGAATCGTCGCGCGGTGTGGTGCCTTCAGGTCAGTGGCTATTTTGTTTTCTAAAAATGATTTTTAAGTCAAAACTTAACTAAATGAGGGTAAGCGTAATAGTAGAAAAAGCTCCCTTAGAGTCAAGATTGAGCTTAACCCAAGGAAACTTGATTTTTAGCTCCGATCTTGAGCTTGGACAAGGATGGATGACAATGGATGAGCGTTGGTGAGGTCGGTTGAGGAAAGAGAGGAGTGGATATGTGTAATAGATGGGTATATTAGGTAGTTGGGATCTTAAAATGAGTAAAATGACTCACTTTTAATGATGAGGAGAAAAATGGGGGACTTTGAGAAAAGGAGAAGCCCAAAGAATGTTTTTAGAGCAAGCTTTCTTAAGACTTGGCAGTGAGGAGTGGGTGTGAAAGCATGATGAGAGAGCAAAAGAGTTTAAGGCCCCTTTCCCTTGAGTGGATGGGTATATTTATAGGCAAGAGCCAAGGATTTTGAATTCAAATGGTGGAGGTATTTTCTGGGCGGGCCAAAAGTGCCTTTTCAGCTTAGCCAACTTGTAGCTGTGGCTCAAGTGGGCGTGGCCGACAGCTAGCTAAGCCAGTCAGAACTTTACCTGAAATGTCGTGCGGTTAACCTCATGACCTCGTGTGGCATAATGAATTCTATTATGCCGTGCAGTGTAGAAGTGTTCCGTGCGGTATTATAGTTCTAGTCCAGGGCTTTTAGGCTTTGGGGTTTTGGGCTGAAGAAGTCCTTAATTTATCCAAGCTCTCGAAGGCATTGTTTCCTTTATTACATCATCAGGACGTTCAAAGACCCTCCGAGGTCTGGATTGGGGTGTCTACAATGACAGTCACAATTTGGGGCTCCTATAGCTTCACCCACACGATTCCCAAAACAAAACAGCCATCTAACAGATTATCCAACACCTGGAAAAATGCATTAAAAGTAGCAGAGAAGAATAAACTAGGGACAAGCCCCCTAGAAAGGCTTAAACAAACTAAGGGACAACCCCCCCAAGGGTAGCTAAAACCATTCCAAAAATAATGTATCCTGTCTTTGGGACACTCCCCAACAAAAGGAAAATAATACCCAAAACAGGCAGCTCCGAAACAACCCCCATAGATAGGCAGTCAACAAATCAGTAACACAAATTCAAAAGGCCAACAGAACCTTGCTGGAAGCCACACAAGCAATTAGAAAGAGTTACTAATAGCAGCAGAATCCACTTGGTAATGAAATCCATAATTCAGACCCTGGACTAAAAAATCCCACAAGGATAATAACAACAGCAGTAGATTTTCCAACAGCAGCAGCAACAGCAAAATGTACACTACCAGGCTTCACATCTAACCACAGCAGCATGACCAACATATGCACATTGTTAGCTAATAATTCAACCAAAAGACAGCCACTTTGGGACACTCCCATTGCTTATATCTCCTCACTCTACTCCTCCCTCAGAGCCAAATTCACCAACACTAATTATTGGGGTGAGCTACTACTCCCTCGCCTCTCCCTCACAAAATGCCTCCCTCTGTTTATTATCTCCTCTCGCAAGAAGAATAGGCTTAAACCCACAACTCACATGTTCACACAAATAGTGGCAAACTCAAATGTCAAAAAAAATAGACCTTAACCTTTTAGATTCTAATAAGGAACCATAAGCAGCAACTGTCACAAAACCAGCTTGAGATTAAGATATTTACCTCATATGTAGAAGTACTAGCAGCCAAGAACCCCACAAATCTTGAACCTTGTAGCTCTTGCACATGCAATAACCTGTCAAATCAAATAAAGCCACCCACTAGTATTCCAATACAGTGAATAACCTGCCTTATTGAATCACAAAACCACTAATGAAAATAGTTAAATCCAGGTCCAACAGATACAATAGTTATACAGTAACTGACACAAACTTAGCTTAAACAGTGTTCCACACATGTACAATCCAATCTACTTGAGAATGCGGCAAATTAGAAAGTGATAAATTCCTAGCTCTTACCATCATGCAAATTTTGTGAACAACTATCTCCTAGGTACAGGATTGATTTGGGAACTTCCTCAAATTCTCTCAATCCAAATATGATAAATAGTTACAGTAAAGGCCAATCAAGTGATCACACTTTTAATAGATTTGCCCTTAACGACTGATAACAGGGTTACCCAGTCTGCCTAAGATCTAGCAGGCCAAGAAGCTTGGAGTTTGGCTTGAATGGTATTCCACACCTGTTTGGTGAATGGGCAATTAAATAAAAGATGATCATGGCTTTCACTCTCTTGACACAAACCACACTATGGGGAAATGTTCAGACCGAATGACACAAGTCTATTTGTAGTGGATAGCATGTTCTGAATGGCAAGCCATGTGACAAAGCTGCATTTTGGGATGTGAGCAGAAAACCAAACTACCTTATGCCACAATACCATAGGAAAGGGAGTTCTCAATTTGTCCCATAGAGATGCAATTGTGAACTGACCATTGGAATTTAGGGTCCACCTTGTCTAATCGGCCCATTCAACTTGGCTTCAACCTGACCATAATCTTTTGGCCCATAATCCTTCCTTTTCTCATAAGGCTTCTACTTGGGCTGGGCGACCTTTTTGTGCCTCCCTTTGTCTCCTCGACATGGCGCTTGCTTCCTTCTCATAGGATGTCGTCTTCTGCCTGAGCATGCTGCTCTATCTTTTCCATCAGCTTGGCTAACGTATCCACGGGATTCATGTTTAGGTGCTCTCGTAGCTTTCCACCCAAGATCAAACTGGTCTTGAAAGTGGCCAACGCATACTCTTCGTTGCAATTTTCGATTTCATTAAATGCCTCCCAAAACTTCTTTGCGTATCCCCTTAGTGGCTCATCGTGCCCTTGTTTTGTAACGCCCCGAATTTTGGGTACGTTAAATAAGTAATTTTATTGAAAAATAAACTGAGTCAGGCTCTTTATTACAACAAAGCTTAAAAGAAGTACTTTTATTACAAACAGAAGGGAACTAAGGTTCCTAACTACTACTCTGCTTGTTCCTCCATCCGGGCTAGCTCTTCGGCTCCAAAGGCCTCCAAGGTGTAAAGTTCACCCTGTTCATCTATGAGGTCTGACATATTATACCGGTGTCGCCACCAATATAATAGGTCAGGGTCACCAAAAAGGCAACACCGTGAGCTACAACGCTCAATAGAATAATCCAAACCCTATAACCCTTAACTTACAATAATACAACATATAGTCAAAGGTTTCCACATAGCATGCTTATCTAGCAAATTTAACTAACAACAACACATCCCTATTCGAAAATCAATCAACGTTGGTGTCCAAGATTTGTGAGTTTCTCCTACGTGACTCCTCATAGACCATGTTACCATTTTCCACAGATCGCCTTTTCAAAAACCGTTTTTAACACACCCAACCTCGGTTTCGCCGTTCCGGGGTCCCGAGTATCCTCACAATGGTTCCACGGTCCCGGGTTCCCATTGGCACACATTGCATTGGCTCCGTAACGCGGATAACCAAGCACACACCCAACCTCGATTCCACCGTTCCGGGTTTCCATTGGCACACAAAACACACACCACACAATGGGCTACTACGTCCGGCCACATTGCGGTTTCCAAAACATTTCATACTTTTCAAAACACGCCTTTCCAAAAACCACACCCTAGGTGTCATGTTTCTACTTTCTTGATTTCCGTGTCTCGCTCTCATGCATAGACTCCGTGGTAGGACTTTTCATATACGATATCTTTCCATGATCATTCATGCATTCTAAACTACTTGACATGCTTGAATCACTTAATAATGAACATCATGCATTTCAGACGTTTCCAACAAAAGATAACATTATCTACTTTAAATAAAATGAATAAAGTTACTTCCTAATGAACTTATATTTGGGTACAAGACTATATTTGGGAAAGTAGGTAAGGATAACTACCGTTCTTCTTGGCAGTGGTCGGCTACGAAGATTTGGTCGTTGGTTTTGGAATTCGGCGGCGTAACGGCGTCGGTTTGCTTCGAAAAGGAAAAGAGATGTACTTTCTTTTCCTAGAAACAACTTTACTAACTAATGTGGACTACTTTAAAGATCTATGGGTGGTTTTAAGAGGTGGTTTGGTGGTATTGCTCAAGAACTCAAGAAAACTAGAACTTTGGAAGCAAGAACACTTAAAATTTCTAGAGAGAAGTTGGAGCAATGGTTGAAGGTGTGAGTTCAAAGCTTGGAGTGAGCTTCTATTTATAGGCAAGCTCTCCCTCTCTCTCTCTCTTGGCCGGCTCCCTCTCTCTCTCTCTAAGACTCATTTTTTATTCCAACAAATCAAGGTTGCTTGGAAGATCGAAGGCTAAATGGTAGGCTTGCATAGCTAGGTTAGTCCTTGGATTTGATCTTTGGAAGTTTTGTTAGAAAGAAAGGAGACAATGGTACAAGATTTGGGGTTTGAGTAACAATTTAAGGACAAAAGGTGATAGATTTGGAAGATATTCAACCCATAAGTTGAAACGGTGAAAGAACAATAGGGTACAAGTCCCATCTTTCTTCTTCTTTCTTCCTCCTTCCCTCTCTCTCTCTCTCTCTCCCTCTTCCTCTCTCTCTCACCTGGCCTCTCTCCTCTCTCTCTCGGCCTCTCTCTCCTCTTCTCTCTCTCGGCCTCTCTCTCCTCTCTCTCTCTCTCTCTCTTGCATGGTACACATATACTTATATATATGTACTACTAGTTCAAGAACACAAAATAAAATAATGGGTACTTTGGTACTTTGAAATCCAAAATGACTTAAAGGTAAAGATTTCCCATTAAACTAATCCAAAAGGTACTAGTACTTAATTAATATAACAGTGTACTTTGTGCTCTCGGAAATCTTAACAAAATATTAGTATAATAGGTCAAGTACTTAGTTGAAAGATGGACCTATTACCTAATGGATAATAAATTCCCTAACGGTTAATAACGGAGGGATAACAAAGGACGAGTACTTTAAATAATAAACTAAGTCTTATAAAAATACTACATGTCCTTTGCATGGGGTAAATACGCATGTGTGTGTGTGTGTGTGTAATTGACAAGATATAATAAAGGAAAGGTTATTGTTCAATGGGTAAAGATTACCCTAACAATCATTGTCCAATGGACAATAGTTACTAGGGTACTTTTATAGTAAAATAATCAAAAAGTACTTTCAAAGTAATTATAAAAATCTATCTTAAGTACTTTGCCCAAATCTTTTATTGAATCCTTTTAATATAAAGAATTGGGTTTCTATTATCCAATGGATAATAGTTCCCCTAACATTTATCGTCCAAAGGATAAAGAATAAAACCAAAACAATAAAAGAAAATAATTAATCAATTTCTAGTCTAGGGTTTGAAAAGGTTCAAAAGGGGCAAAATGGTCCATCTATAGTTAGGGAAAAGTAACTAGGTGACTTCCTAGTTTGGTTTCTCCAACAAGCCGGTTAGAAGCTAACTAGACTTGCTAAGTAGGACTTAAAAGTCAAGAAACTATCCTTGAGGGGCTAAAGTGTAATTATGACCAACTACCGGAAAATAAAAATAAAATCAAAGCAATCCAAGTAAATTAAATAATAACGTGAATAATAAATAACTTTTTATTTATTAAAATTCAGAGTTATTACAACCTATCCTCCTTAAACAATTTCGTCCTCGAAATTAGGTGCATGCTCGGATTCGAACAAGTGAGGGTAATTCATCTTCATGGCTTCTTCCCTTTCCCATGTGGTTTCTCCAACTCCTCGGTGCTTCCACAAAACTCGTACCAACTTGATGGTCTTGTTCCAGATAGTCTTCTCACTTTGGTCTTGAATCTCTATCGGTTCTTCTTCGTATGTCGCGTCTTCTTCGATGGTGATGTCTTCCCAATTGAGAACATGAGTGAGTAAGGCTAGATACTTGTGAAGCATGGATACGTGAAACACGTTATGCACTCTATCCAGCTGTGGCGGCAGGGCTGGACGATAAGCAACTTTCCCGATCTTCTCCACGATGTCGAAAGGTCCGATGTAGCGCGGAGACAATTTCCCCTTCTTCCCAAATCTGATAACTCCCTTCTTTGGTCTGATCTTCAGGAATACATGATCTCCTACAGCAAAAGACAAAGGTCGGCTCCTCTTATCCGCATAACTCTTCTGTCGGCTCTGAGTGGTCTGGATCCTCTATCTGATAGTCTTGACCTTCTCCGTGGTATCCCGTACTATGTCAGGCCCAATCAATCCTGTTTCCCCAGCATCGATCCAACAGACTGGAGATCGGCAGGGTCGACCGTATAGAGTTTCATATGGTGCCATCCCAATGCTTGCTTGATAGCTGTTGTTGTAGGCGAACTCCACCAACGGTAAATGCTGCTCCCAGTTTCCAGAGAAATCCAAGGCGCAGGCTCTCAGCATATCTTCCAAGGTTTGAATAGTTCTCTCCATTTGTCCGTTTGTTTGTGGGTGAAAGGCCGTGCTAAGTCTCACGTCCATTCCCAATGCTTTCTGCAATTCTTTCCAAAAGTGTGATACAAAACGTGGGTCTCTGTCAGATATTATCGAGATTGGTACTCCATGGAGGCGTACGATTTCTTGAATGTACAACATGCTTAGTTGCTCCACGTTTTCTGTCATCTTGACAGGCAGAAAGTGTACAGACTTGGTGAGTCGATCTACGATCACCCAATGCCAGTTCTCTTCCGATCAGGTACCTTGGTGTCCCATTGTCCTCCTTTGTGGGACTTTCTTTTTCTTCTTCTTGACTTGAGTCAACAACCTGGGCTGTTGAGTCTTCTGATTCCCAAAGCTCCCATTCCTCTTTTTCTGGGGCTGAGGGCACTCACGCCTGTAATGACCCATGCCGTGGCAGTTGAAGCACTGGACCGTTGCTCTGTTCTAGCTGCCCCTCTGCGGTTCACCATGCCTGGATGCAGCAGTCCTCCAGGGTTGGTTGTTTTGCACTGGGGTGAAAGGCTTGGTTGGGTAGGGTCTGCGGTTGTTGTTGGTGTTAGTAATTTATTTTAATCAACGGGTATCTGTAATCTTAACGTGGAGAGATTAATAAGTATTTAATATGATGGAGCTCGTAATATAATTGAGATAAGGACGGGAGTGCAATTATAATTCTGTAGTGGGGTGAATTATAATTAGTGAAATAAGAAATAGAATCCTGGTGGGATTAAGTTTTCTTATTTACACTGGGAGCCCAGACTTATTACTCTTTAGGTCCCTATCGTAGCCCTATAAATACACGTTATGCTCTCTAGGTCAAAGAGTATGTTTTTCTAAAATTCAGTAAATAGAGGCAGGCTTAGAGAGAGCAAACAGATCACGAAAAAGTCCACACTTGGTTCGTGTTCTAGATGTGCAGGGAATACGATAGAAGATCGTAAGGTACGGTCGAGCAGTATTCGTGGTTTATAGCAAGACGTGCTATAACAAGTTCAACTAGCGTTCGTGTCGCAGGGAGTTGAGGTAGAACCCTAATTCCGCTTTATAGGGTTTCACAATTTTTGTTGTCTAATCTGTACGCGTCATTACTGGGTCTTGGGGATTCGATTTCCCAACAGTGGTATCAGAGCCGGTCGTAATCACGTGTATGGATTAAAAAAGCCATGTTGTCCATAGGTTATAGAGGGTAGAACGTAGAACTGTGCTAACCCTTATTTTGCAGCGTTCTTACCCAGCTATTATGGTCACATGATTTTTATTGGTTTTATGTGATTGGATCCCACGATAATTTTTTCGTGGTTATTGTTATTTATTGGGTACCACGATTATTTTTCGTGGTTGTAATAATTAACGTACCATATGTTATTTATTGGGTGCCACGATTATTTTTCGTGGTTGTAATAATTAACGTAGCATGTGAACTCCAATGGAGGCATAAGATCGATATTTGTATGTTTCTTCGATTGTAATAGCATTCGACGGTTATTCGGAGATCGAAGATGGTAGATACAAAAGATTTAAGTTATTTGGCTCGCAACAATTTTTTTCCAGATTCGTAGGGTCTGATTGCAGGGCTATTTCGACCCAGTAAACATTGGAATCAGAAAATCTGTTCTTCACAAAAGTTGTAGATAATTGAATTTCGAATCCAACCCAATTTGAATCACTTCAATTGGAGGTCGGATGAAGAAGATATGGCCAAAATACTGAAAGCTGTGCAGTTTATGCGGGAATATGTTAAATCAGAAATTTCTTGCCTAAGCAAGGTTGGATTTTGGTTTTCTTGATTGATTCAAACTATCTAAGTCTTCTACACAAGTATAGCCGAAGGATTTCAAGTTTGGAAGAACTCCTTATTGCTTAAGGATTTCAAATTTGGAAGGATTCCTTGTTGCTCAAGGATTGCATCTTTGACCATAATAGTTGGGATGCATATTTTATTATGTTTCTTAAATTATGTTTATGCATGTTTCTATGATTGTTTGCATATGTGATAGTTTACCATATTGGGACAACATGGTAATATATGGCTTTTGGCCTAAATCACGTTTTTTGCAAACTTAAAAATTTTGATAACCCTCACAAATTTTTTTTTTAAATAACTAAGTGGGAGAGGGAGTTTATTTTTATAAATCCCACGGTCTCCATTACTAGTATGTAGATGATGTAATTAATTTTGTGTGATGGTTTTAGAACCTTCCCCCCCATTGGGCAAAATTAATTATGGCCTCATCGGTACAGACTTCCTTAAAGGATAGGTCTATGATGATTGTTGTGTGAATTACTAAACCATCTGAGGTAATTCATAACGGAACAATGGGTCATGGAGCTAGGTAATGGTGTACACTTAGCTGTAAATAATAGTATCCTCACCATCTGAGTCACTATTATTATTTATAGGACCGAAGTTATATTGGCTATTTAATTTTGCTTGGCACGGTATAGTGTCTAGATAGTAAAATTAAAAGGTTGTGCCTATCTACACGAATGATAAAGAGTAGAGACTTCCCATCGAGGCATGCTCTTCACGGTGTGTAGGGTTGCCAATGTTTTTCTTTTAACATGTGGTAAAGGGAACCAATATTAAAATGAAATTCAAAATTTTTATTGCCCTTCATAATTGATTGTTATGTTATTTGATTCTCAGATTCAAAAATGGGCTCTTTCAATCCACTTGCCATTATTCTCAAAGAAAATAAACTTACTGGACCAAACTATGTTGACTGGAAAAGAAACTTGAATATTGTGTTAACTGCTGAGGGCCACAAATATGTGCTATCTACGGCGTGCCCTTCTATACCTGAAGAAAATGCCACAGAACAGGAAGCAAAGCCTTATAAAGATTGGGTTAAGGCTGATGAGATGGCGCGGTGTTATATTTTGGTTTCTATGTCGAATATATTGCAATATCAGCATCAAGCTATGGAAACTGCTTCTGATATGATGCTGAACCTCAAAGAAATGTTTGGGGATCAGAATCGGGCAGCAAGGCTAGTTGCTATGAAAGAATTTGTGAGCATCACCCATGTTGAAGGGACCCCGATTAGGGATCATGTTCTAAAGATGATAGCTCTTCTTAATGAACTAGAGATCCTTGGAGCTGAAATTGATGGGAAAACCCAGATCGATTTCGTTCTTAACTCACTGCAGTCTGAGAGTTTTAAGTAGTTTCGCCTGACTTATTCTATGAACAAAATGCATTTATCTTTGACGGAACTCCAAGCAGCTGAGGGTCTTTTGGTTGGGAAGAAACCACCATCAGTGCTAGTGGCAGAGAAGGCTTCTACTTCTAAGCCGAAAGGCAAGAAGAAGCAGAATAAGTCTCACAAAAAGGTTGTGGAGGCAGTTCATGCGCCTCAAGGTGGAGTGAAAAAGCCTACGAGCAAGTGTTTTCACTGCAAACAGAAAGGACACTAGAAGAAGGAATGTCTGATTTTTCTCAATAAAGTGAACAAACAAGGTAAATCTTTTTCACTAGTTGTTGAATCATGTTTAGCGGTGTTATCTACCAGTACCTGGTGTGTAGATACGGGAGCCACTAATCATGTTTGCAATTCATTGCAGGGGTTCCAGGAAACCAGAAGACTCAGTGATGGGGAGATTTATCTGCATATGGGAAATGCTACGAGAGTGGCAGCAGTTGCAATAGGAAATGTTTTTTTAAATTTTAATAGTAATAGGAGTTTAATTTTGAGAGATTATCTTTATGTTCCTACTGTTAGAAGAAACTTGGTTTCAGTTTCTAAGTTAATAAAGGATGGATATTTGGTTTATTTTAGTGACTCTGTGGTTATTAAGTTAAATAAACATTTTATCTGTTCTGGTTCATTAGTGGATGATCTATACATTATAAATCCTATATTTCCTATAGTGCAACTGCATGAATTGAATAACACTAATAATTTACCATGTAAGAGAAAAGAGCCTTCGAAATTGAACCAAACGTATCTTTGGCACTTACGTCTTGGTCATATTAATCTGAATAGGATTTCTAGACTGGCTAGAGATGGACTTTTAGGTTCATTAGAAGTTAAGGAACTTCCAGTCTGTGAATCCTGTTTGGAAGGTAAGATGACCAAAAGGCCTTTTTCAGCAAAAGGATATAGAGCCAAAGAGCCATTAGAATTGGTTCACTCTGATTTGTGTGGGCCTATGAATGTCCAAGCTAGAGGTGGTTTTGAGTACTTTGTCACTTTTATTGACGATTACTCAAGGTATGGATACATTTATTTGATGCGTCGTAAGTCCGAATGCTTTGAGAAATTCAGGGAGTATAGGGCGGAAATAGAAAAGCGTTTGGGTAAATGTCTCAAGACACTACGATCTGATCGTGGTGGTGAATACCTCTTGGGAGAGTTTAGGGACTACTTGTTAGCTGAAGGGATTACATCCCAGTTGTCAGCTCCAGGTATGCCACAACAAAATGGTGTAGCAGAGAGAAGGAATAGGACTCTTATGGATATGGTAAGATTAATGATGAGTTATTCAGATTTACCAATTTCGTTTTGGGGACATGCACTAGAAACAACAGCGTATATTCTTAACTTGGTACCATCTAAGTCAGTACCATCTACGCCCACAGAACTATGGACTGGGCGTAAACCTAGTCTCCAGCATGTTCGGGTTTGGGGTAGTCCAGCACATGTGCTGAATGAGAACGCAGATAAATTGGAATCGAGGCCAGAAGTTTGCTTGTTTGTGGGGTACCCTAGAGGAACGAGAGGTGGACTGTTTTATAGTCCTACGGATAAGAAGGTCATTGTTAGTACTAATGCCCGGTTCTTAGAAGAGGACTATGTGATAGATCACAAACCCAGAAGTAAAATTTTTCTAGAAGAATTGAGAGGAGAGAGACCGGCACAAACTTCTTTACCACCAATAGTGTAGGAGGAAATGCCACAAGAGATATTTGTAGAGGCACCTATTGACACATCGGTACCTCATCGTAGTGGGAGGGTTACTGTTCCACCCAGTCGGTATACGTTGTTGGGAGAGTCTT
This sequence comes from Rhododendron ovatum, assembly GCA_019656835.1. Classification (NCBI taxonomy): domain Eukaryota; kingdom Viridiplantae; phylum Streptophyta; class Magnoliopsida; order Ericales; family Ericaceae; genus Rhododendron; species Rhododendron ovatum. The sequence continues at coordinate 14,587,345 of CM033797.1, read as the reverse complement.
TTGAAATGATCCCTGATGATCAACATGCTGAACCCTGTAACTACAATGAGGCACTTCAAGATAAAGATGTAGAACTTTGGCAAAAGGCTATGAAATCAGAGATGGAGTCTATGTACTCTAATCGGGTCTGGGATCTTGTAGAACCACCTGAAGGGATTAAACCCATTGGATGCAAGTGGATCTATAAGAAAAAGAGAGGGGCGGACGGGAAGGTGCATACCTTCAAAGCTAGGCTTGTTGCGAAAGGGTATACTCAGAAAGAAGGGATCGACTATGAGGAAACTTTTTCGCCAGTAGCCATGCTTAAGTCCATTCGAATTCTCTTATCCATTGCGGCTCATCTTGATTACGAGATTTGGCAAATGGATGTAAAGACTGCGTTCCTTAATGGAAATCTAGATGAGTGTATCTATATGGTGCAACCAGATGGATTCATAGCAAAAGGTCAGGAGCACATGTTGTGCAAGCTTAAGAAGTCTATTTATGGGCTTAAGCAGGCATCTAGATCTTGGAACATTCGTTTTGATCAAGCAATCAAGTCTTTTGGTTTTGATCAATGTCCGGATGAGTCATGTGTGTACAAGAAGCGCAACGGAAAAGTTGTAGTGTTTCTAGTACTATATGTAGATGATATCCTGCTCATCGGAAACGATGTGGGAGTGTTATCTTCAGTGAAAGTGTGGTTATCCGGCCAATTCAAAATGAAGGACTTGGGAGAAGCTGGTCATATCCTAGGGATTAAGCTTATATGAGATCGCAAGAATAGGATGTTGGGCTTATCACAAGCTACTTATATCGATGTCATTCTAGCCCGTTTTAGCATGCAAGATTCCAAAAAAGGGTTTCTCCCTTTTAGACATGGAATCAATCTATCCAAGGATTAGTGTCCTAAAACACCTAAAGAGCTGGAGAAAATGAAGGCAGTTCCTTATGCCTCGGCAGTAGGAAGCCTTATGTATGCTATGTTGTATACTAGACCTGATATTTGCTTTGCCGTTGGCATGGTTAGCAGATTTCAGTCTAATCCAGGGCAAGAACATTGGACTGCAGTGAAACATATACTCAAGTATCTGAAAAGAACTAGAGATCATATGTTGGTGTTCCAGTCAGATAGTCTGGTACCTCATGGGTACACAGACTCAGACTTCATGTCAGATAGGGATTCCAGAAAGTCTACCTCAGGATGTGTGTTTACCTTGGGAGGTGGAGCTATAAGTTGAAGGAGTATCAAACAATCTTGCATTGCTGATTCTACCATGGAGGCAGAGTATGTGGCAGCTTTTGAAGCAGCCAAGGAGGCTGTTTGGCTTAGAAACTTTTTGTTGGATCTGGAAGTGGTCCCTTCAGTGCAATCAGCCATTACACTCTATTGTGACAATAGCGGTGCAGTTGCTAATTCGAAGGAGCCAAGGACTCACAAGAAGGGCAAACACATTGAGCGTAAGTATCATCTGATTCGAGAGATCGTACAGAGAGGTGATGTTGCTGTGACCAAGATTACATCAGCGAATAACCTGGCAGATCCTTTTACAAAGAGCTTACCAGCTAAGACTTTTGATAGTCACGTAGAGGGAATGGGAGTGAGATGCATGACAGTATGGTTTTGAGTCTTAGTGGGAGTTTATTAGGAGATTATGTAAAAGTTATGTTTTTATATGATGGATTAATATTTAATTATTAATCAGTTTTATCCATTTTTGATGAGAATCTTTTATAGGCAATATTTGCATGATATTTTTGCATGTTGTGCATGTGTGTCTTTTATTTTACATAGTAGATAATCCAGTGTGTAGAGTACGGCTTACACAAAGAAGATTGGATCATCGGTTCTTGTGGAATATAAGTCATGGTTCACAGTCTTAGATGGAATTTGACACACCATCGGTAGGACTGTAGCACAATATTTTAGTAGGTTTTTTTTTACTACAGGGAATGGTATTAATTCCAACTCATTGTGCTAGTATACTTTGTGTGTATTGAACGGGACCGTATTGAGGTAATTGTCTTTATACTAACTTTATAAGACAACTGGAATCTCATGGTTATTATGAATGCTTATGCTTTTAATTCAAAGATAATTATTAAAAGCATATATTTAATGTTGTTGACTTTGATTCATTAAAGAGTGAGATCTTGATACGGTCAATAGTCTCGGTGAGTTGGGTAGCAACATTATGTATATGACAACTATTAATTATTAATGGAATCCACGTCCCGATAGGGATTGATGATACCCCTTGAGTAAGCTTATAAGTTTCGATTATGTCAAACCCTGCAGGTGGATATTTGTATCCGACATATCGAATAAGTTAAGCGGATAGTCTCAAGTTAAGATGTTGATTAAGTGGGAGATTGTTAGTAATTTATTTTAATCAACGGGTATCTGTAATCTTAACGTGGAGAGATTAATAAGTATTTAATATCATGGAGCTCGTAATATAATTGAGATAAGGACGGGAGTGCAATTATAATTCTGTAGTGGGGTGAATTATAATTAGTGAAATAAGAAATAGAATCCTGGTGGGATTAAGTTTTCTTATTTACACTGGGAGCCCAGACTTATTACTCCTTAGGTCCCTATCGTAGCCCTATAAATACACGTTATGCTCTCTAGGTCAAAGAGTATGTTTTTCTGATATTCAGTAAATAGAGGCAGGCTTAGAGAGAGCAAACAGATCACGAAAAAGTCCACACTTGGTTCGTGTTCTAGATGTGCAGGGAATACGATAGAAGATCGTAAGGTACGGTCGAGCAGTATTCGTGGTTTATAGCAAGACGTGCTATAACAAGTTCAACCAGCGTTCGTGTCGCAGGGAGTTGAGGTAGAACCCTAATTCCGCTTTATAGGGTTTCACAATTTTTGTTGTCTAATCTATACGCATCATTACTGGATCTTGGAGATTCGGTTTCCCAACAGTTGGGTGGTTGGGTTCGGATTGGCCTGCCAGTGTTGCCTGTTGCCTTCCTCCATCGAGTTTTGAAATCAGCCTCCTCGCTTTCCAGGCGGAGGGCACACTGAACCACACCATTGTAGGTGGTAAAGGCTTATGCCACTACAGCCCTTCGAGCGGTAGTCAGCCCCCACTCGAATCTTCTTGCCTTACTATCTTCGGTTGCCACAGCTGTTGGGGCGTAACGGGATAGCTTTTCAAATTTGGCCGCGTACTGGGTCACGGTCATCGTCCCTTGTTTCAGGTTCATAAATTCTTGCTCCTTGGCTAGGCAAAGGGGTGTGTTGAAGTATTTGTCGAGGAATAGGGTTTCAAACTCGGCAAAGGTCATGGTGGCAATGGCATGGGTGGCCTCCATTAACTCTTACCAGTAACGAGCTTCTCCCTTCAGCTGGTAAGTGGCTAAGGCCACTTGGTCTCCGTCCCGGGTGATCTCCAAGGTGTCCAGGATCACCTTGGTTTCTTTCAGCTAGGCTTCAACCATGGTAGGGTTAGGATCTCCGTTGAAGGTCGGGGGTCGGCGCTTGCAAAATTCATTCATTGCCCGAGTTCAGGTCATTGGTCCATCATCGCGATTCTGGTTATGGCGGTTAGCTTTCAAGGTAGTTACAAGTGCTTGCATGATCTGAGCTAGTTCGGTGTTAGTGTTAGAGGATTCACCATTCTCGTATCCTAGTCCACTGCGTCGGTTCACCATTTACGAGTAAAATTGTAAGGGGCAGTTTAGTCTATTTAAAAAAAAATTTCTTTTTTGTAAATGCAATTTTATCAAATAATATGCAACAGTATTTTGACAAACAAAGCGAGCTTTTCATAGATAAGCAAGAAATTACAATCATAAGCATAGAGTTCTACTATAAAACAAGTAGACTGAAAACAAGATTCCTAATACAAGATGAGATGATCCTACTACACGGTCCTTCTAGCCTTAGTGCTTCAAGGGCAACTCAAGCTATCAGAATCTTATTCTAATACTACTATTCTACTGAGGTGAAATGAGTCCGAATAACTCTCTCAACTGCTCCATCCATTCCTTCTCCCGGATCTCGAGCCAACGCTCTCCCTCTCGACGAATCTTCTCAGCAAGTTCCCTAAGCGGTGAGTCCTGAGGATCGAGTGTCAAGTACTGCTCCTCACTGGTGAAGGGTGTCATCACAACTATCTCGTATAACTGCTCACTGGTCTCGGGGTCGCTAACTCCAAAGTGTGGGATGAAAATGGGGCTCTCGGGTGCTAGCAAGGTCTTGTAGTACAGCAGGTCTGCTACGGTGATAAGGGTACGACAGTCCATATCTACAATAAGGAAAGTTATATATTAGACTTAAGATGGCAGGAAGAAATCGCATGCACATAATTATACATAAACAATGATCATAGAAAACACAAGTCTTTCATTACTTAATAAACAAGTTCAACATAGAAGGCTTACTTACCACAGCTTCCTACTAGAATTGATTACATCAAAAGGGTCTAACTACTACTTCAGCCTTCTTAATTATTCTAGAAGATACTAGGAAATTCCACCCGATATGCACCTATGTCGGTCTCAAAAGGTGGTGGTGGCACGTCTCCGGAGTTAGCGATTATATCCATGATTTCGGGTTCCGCTCCTAGGAATGCTACTTCCTCCTCGTTAGATTCCCAATTCTCCAAGTCCTCGTCGTCGATCGACGCCTCGAGATCTGGTCTTTGCATCATGTATTGCCAATCTTCTTCGTCATCGAACTCTTCAGGGTCCTCTTCAGGTTCTTCCATAGGTTCTTCCTCTTCCGAATCTTCCTCGGGATCTTCTTCGGGTTCTCCCGCAATCATGTTGATGGGCGGGATCATCGGAATTTGGGCGAGGGCTGCTCTCGGATCGTCCTCTCCATTTCCCTCAATTAAGAATTCCACATAGTTGGGAGGTGCTATTTGGACTAGGACGGGGGCTGCTTCGGCATCATCCTTTTCCTCAGGAAGTATGATAGTGCCATGCTCTTGATAGTAGTCATTGGTGTAGGGGAAGGCATATGGAAAGTAAGGATCTCCTATTAGTTGGTTCGTCATTGACCTTAAGGTACTTGCGAGATGGTGTGCTTTGGCTAGCAGGTTGACTTGGTAGGAGCTCAAGTGATTCATCTACAAGGAAAGATTTCTATTAGTCAAGTTTTGAAAGGAAGTTTTAGTAAAAACTTAGAAAAAACTTTTCAGGTTTCTACGTTCCACATTCGATTCTTGATTTTTAAGTCATCATCCAATTGTTCAGGAATTCCTAGCTCGGCCGTACTGCCAATTTCCGTGCCTTGCTTCAATCCGAAGATTGTTTTGACAGAATTCCACCCAATTTGGGACGGTAAACTTAAACTTAATTCACGTTTGTACAACGGTCAACTTATCTCGTGGTTCTACCCATTCTACCCATGGCCGAGGTTTTGAACCTAAAGCTTTGATACCAAGTTGTAATGCCCCGAATTTTGGGTACATTAAATAAGTAATTTTATTGAAAAATAAACTGAGTCAGACTCTTTATTACAACAAAGCTTAAAATAAGTACTTTTATTACAAACGGAAGGGAACTAAGGTTCCTAACTAGTGCTCCGCTTGTTCCTCCATCCGGGCAAGCTCTTCGGCTCCAAAGGCCTCCAAGGTGTAAAGTTCACCATGTTCATCTATGAGATCTGACATATTATACCGGCGTCGCCACCAATATAATAGGTCAGGGTCACCAAAATTGCAACACCGTGAGCTACAACGCTCAATAGAATAATTCGAAGCCTTTAACCCTTAACTTACAACAATACAACATATAGTCAAAGGTTTCCACATAGCATGCTTATCTAGAAAATTTAACTAACAACAACACATCCATATTCGAAAATCAATCAACGTTGGTGTCCAAGATTTGTGAGTTTCTCCTACGTGACTCCTCGTAGACCGTGCCACTATTTTCCACGGATCGCCTTTTCAAAAACCGTTTTTAACACACCCAACCTCGGTTCCGCCGTTCCGGGTTCCCGAGTATCCTCACAATGGTTCCGCCGTCCCAGGTTCCCATTGGCACACATTGCATTGGCTCTGTAACGCGGATAACCAAGCACACGCCCAACCTCGGTTCTGCCGTTCCAGTCTCCCGAGTATCCTCACAATGGTTCTGCTGTCCCGGGTTCCCATTGGCACACAAAACACACACCACACAATGGGCTACTACGTCCGGCTACAATGTGGTTTCCAAAACATTTCATACTTTTCAAAACACGCCTTTCCATAAACCACACCCTAGGTGTCATGTTTCTACTTTCTTGATTTCTGTGTCTCGCTCTCATGCATAGACTCCGCGGTAGGACTTTTCATATACAATATCTTTCCAAGATCATTCATTCTAAACTACTTGACATGCTTGAATCACTTAATAATGAACATCATGCATTTCAGACGTTTCCAACAAAAGATAACATTATCTACTTTAAATAAAATGAATAAAGTTACTTCTTAATGAACTTATATTTGGGTACAAGACTATATTTGGGAAAGTAGGTAAGGATAACTACCATTCTTCTTGGAAGGGGTCGGTTATGAAGATTTGGTCGTTGGTTTTGGAATTCAGCGGCGTAACGGCGTTGGTTTGCTTCGAAAAGGAAAAGAGATGTACTTTCTTTTCCTAGAAACAACTTTACTAATTAATGTGGACTACTTTAAAGATCTATGGGTGGTTTTAAGAGGTGGTTTGGTGGTATTGCTCAAGAACTCAAGAAAACTAGAACTTTGGAAGCAAGAACACTTAAAATTTCTAGAGAGAAGTTGGAGCAATGGTTGAAGGTGTGAGTTCAAAGCTTGGACTGAACTTCTATTTATAGGCAAGCTCTCCCTCTCTCTCTCTCTTGGCTGGCCCCCTCTCTCTCTCTCTAAGTCTCATTTTTTATTCCAACAAATCAAGGTTGCTTGGAAGATCAAAGGCTAAATGGTAGGCTTGCATGGCTAGGTTAGTCCTAGAATTTGATCTTTGGAAGTTTTGTTGGAAAGAAAGGAGACAATGGTACAAGATTTGGTGTTTGAATAACAATTTAAGGACAAAAGGTGATAGATTTGGAAGATATTCAACCCATAAGTTGAAATGGTGAAAGAACAATAGGGTACAAGTCCCATCTTTCTTCTTCTTTCTTCCTCCTTCCCTCTCTCTCTCTCCCTCTTCCTCTCTCTCTCACCCGGCCTCTCTCCTCTCTCTCTCGGCCTCTCTCTCCTCTCTCTTTCTCTCTCTTGCATGGTACACATATACTTATATATATGTACTACTAGTTCAAGAACACAAAATAAAATAATGGGTACTTTGGTACTTTGAAATCCAAAATGACTTAAAGGTAAAGATTTCCCATACTAATCCAAAAGGTACTAGTACTTAATATAATAGTGTACTTTGTACTCTCGGGAATCTTAACAAAATATTAGTTTAATAGGTCAAGTACTTAGTTAAAAGATGGACCTATTACCCAATAGATAATAAATCCCCTAACGGTTAATAACCAAGGGATAACAAAGGACGAGTAATTTAAATAATAAACTAAGTCTTATAAAAAGACTACATGTCCTTTGCATGGGGTAAATACACATGTGTGTGTGTGTGTATATATATATATATGTAATTGACAAGATATAATAAAGGAAAGGCTATTGTTCAATGGGTAAAGATTATCCTAACAATCATTGTCCAATGGACAATAGTTACTAGGGTACTTTTATAGTAAAATAATCGAAAAGTACTTTCAAAGTAATTATAAAAATCTATCTTAAGTACTTTGCCCGAATCTTTTATTGAATCCTTTTGATATAAAGAATTGGGTTTCTATTATCCAATGGATAATAGTTCCCCTAACATTTATTGTCCAAAGGATAAAGAATAAAACCAAAATAATAAAAGAAAATAATTAATCAATTTCTAGTCTAGGGTTTGAAAAGGTTCAAAAGGTTCCAGATGGGCAAAATGGTCTGTCTATGGTTAGGGAAAAGTAACTAGGTGATTTCCTAGTTTGGTTTCTCCAACAAGCCGGTTAGAAGCTAACTAGACTTGCTAAGTAGGACTTAAAAGTCAAGAAACAATCCTTGAGGGGCTAAAGTGTAATTATGACCAACTACCGGAAAATAAAAATAAAATCAAAGCAATCCAAGTAAATTAAATAATAACTTGAATAATAAATAACTTTTTATTTATTAAAATTTAGAGTTATTACATGTTTCATGGAGGAGAGCACCTCGAAGGTTTTGGGGGTTGCTCGGCTCATCAAGAACTGCCCCGTGAACTCTTCCGAGAGTTGCTTCCAGCTTCTGATCGAATTTGGCTCTAACTTATGGAACCATGTCAGGGCCACCTTCCCGAGGCTTGAGGGGAACATCTTGCACATGATGGTGTCATCCCCTTTGTGCATGAACATAGCTTGCAGGTAATGATGTAAGTGGGTCACAGGGTCCGTGTCCATCTCGTATGGTATGAACGCGCTTTGCTTCACCCTGCTCGGAAGCCGAGCATCTTGCAACTTCCTTGAGAGAGGTGAGGCCGTTAGTTTATTGAGGGCCTTTCTCGCCACATCTCGTGCAGTCGTGGCCCCCTCCTTGTGTCATTCAGACCTTTGCTCCTCTTCCCTTTCACGATCCAAGTCAGATATTTCGTATCTGTCCCGGTGGTGCCTTCTCGACCGTTTCTCCTATGGCGTCCGACTACTTTCCCTTCGCTTGTGGGGGGAATACTTTCGGTGCCTTTTCAAAGTCCAGTCCCTGCTCTGGTACTCTCGTGTACTTCCTGAATTTTCCTCATAAATCCCTTATTTTTTGAGTTCGTGTATCTCACACTCATATTGTTTCATTCGCCTGGCATGCTCTTCCAGTTCTCGCTCCTTTCCCTCGAGGTTGATACTGCAGTCCCAGACACTTACAGACTATTTATTGGACTTGTCATGCCTATCCTCCTGGAAAGACAGGGTTTTGTCCCTAATTCTCTTGCTATTACCCATCTTTTCGCTCCCCTCCGCGCCTCCTCCAGGAGCACGAATGGGGGTTTCTTTTGTCCAACCGTCTCTTTGTCTTTTGCTTGCGGTGGCTTTTTCGGTGCTGAAGGTGAAACTTTACTTCCTTCTGCACCCTGATCCAAAGGGGTCTTAGGATCCTCTTCTGCCATAATTGTGATCTCAAAGAGTTACTTCCTTTCCCACAGACGGCGCCAATTGTAACGGGTAAAAATCGCTAAAGGGAGAAAAGCTCTCTTTGAGACCACAACGCATGTGACAACCTTGCCGGAACCCTAAACTTTCACAAACACAGGTGAGCACACCTCTACCTCTCTTCGGCAAAGGCCCTCTGATGCCTAAGTTAGAATTTGCACTAATAGAAAACTTGCAACACATGTAAGTATATTTTTTGAGCTAATTGCTGCATACCTTTTCTCATTAGGTTTCCTTGTATTTATATATTCCTCGTAACTTGCCCTTCAAGCACCCTCATTGCCCTAAGTTTCCTATCCCGTATAGGAAACTTAGCTTTCTAGGATCCTCTCCCCTTATTGGCCAAATCCCTGCTTTTGTTAGGAAACTCCACCAATATGGAATTCGTTCCATATAGTAACTTTATCTCTACCTCTCATGGTAGAATATATTATTCTCTTATTCGCGGGATTCATCCTTATCTCGCTAGGAGCTTATTCCAGGACATTCTGGACTAATCTGGCCGCCTATCTCGTTGGTCGGCTTAGCTCGACTTACATTACGCGATCATGCCCTTTGCTCGGCAGTCATGTTGAGCACCATTGCCCATCATCGTCTGCTTACAGTCTTGCTCGGCCCTACGCACCCTCATACGGTGTTGCTGTACTGCTACGTACACCATCTCGGATGCTCTACACGTGGCGCTCCTGTGCTCACCACGTGGATAGCTCCTATAGTCTACAGTGCTGCCCTATGTGATATCCTACTCCGCATGTGTTCTAGTGCATTTCCTTTTCTCGGGGAAAACCCCACTACACAAGATTATCGTAGGTTGGTTTGTTTGCCTATCTTAAGGGGGTTGTCCTGAGGAATTATCTATTTGTTGGTGCTTCTCTTGAGTTACTAGTTTGGGCCTTGATTAGGCCTTATATAATGTTGGCAAAGTGTGGAATTGAAATCCAATTGGCCTCTTCTATAGGACTGAATGCAAGCTTCAGCAAAGTCCATTCACCACCGGATGGAGTGTATGTGGTTCAATTGGCAAGTTGTTATGAGAAGATTGAAGATGGTGCTCCTTGACCAACCATTATGTTCTATCATTTTGCAGTCCTTCCTAGTTTACTCATGTGAATCTATGTTCTTCATATGTTTACTTGAGTGCTTTGTTCACACAAGCTTGAAGATGGTGCTATTGTTATTGCATTCTTAGGAATTTATGTGAAACATTTGTAATTGATCTTAGTCTACTTGTTAGCTAGGTTCATTTAAGTCCTCTCAGTTTGCCAATTGTTTTCTCTCCCTCTTTTCAGATGGATAGCAAACATTTGTAGTGCTTATCACTAGTTATTTTTGCTAGCTCTAGTCTAGTTCTATGTAGCCGCTTGGCATAGACTTTGACATATTTTCTTTCTCCTTTTTATTTTATTTTCCTTCTAGGGTATGCCCCTTGTAGGCTGTATATCTGATTAGCTATTTCAAGCTGATTTACCGGAAAAAAAATATAGGGTCCCAATGAAATCTATTCCATCTTTTTCTATTGCGCCACAAAATTTCAAGATTCGAACTCTAGGATTGCAGAATCTGGTAGGGTAGTCAAACGGATAACTCCAAAGGATTTTGATGATAGGAGGGCAAAAAGGTGATATTTTGGCTGTGATGAAAAGTATTATAGAGGCCATGTGTGTAAGAAAAAATACTTGTTTATGAATGACATTGGGGATGATGAGGATTAATTTGACGTGCGTTTGCTGCCTTTAAGGGCTTGTGACATGGTATTGGGGGTACAATGGTTATCCACCTTGGGCCCAGTACTTTGGGATTTCAAGAATCTGCAAATGCAATTTTCAGTCTCTGGGAAAAAGCTCATTCTTACAGGGGATACTGCTACTGATGTGAAGATTGTTGATGCTAAGAAGATGTAGCACTTGTTAAACAAACAAACCCCAGGCATGTTGGCCTAACCATGCAGTCTACAGGCTATGACCTCAGCGGCCGGAGGTACATTTAGACTTACTTCAAATTTTGCATACCTTTGATGGTGTTTGTATGGAACCTAAGTGTCTTCCACCTTTTAGATCCCATGACCACCATATCCCACTTACGCTTGGGGCTCAACCCCCAAATATCAAGCCTTATGGATATCCATTTATCCATAAAAATGAGATTGAGAAGTTAGTCAAAGAGATGATGACATCAAGTATAATCAAGCACAGTGTTTCACCTTTCTCTTCACCTATTTTGTTGGTCAAGAAGAAAGACAATACTTGGACGATGTGTATCGACTATAAAGCTTTGAATAAAGACACAGTCAAAGACAAATTTCCCATACCCATCATTGATGAATTGTTGGATGAGTTACATGGAGCAAGATATTTTCTAAACTAGATTTCAGGTCTAGTTACTGTAGAGACCCGTATTTTCGTTAATTATTGAAATGTTTATTAAATGACTAATTGAGAGAATATGGTTTAGTGGGTGATTATTTGATTTGAGGATCTAAGTGAAAGAATAGAAGATTGAGGGGGTGGATGTGTAGTTTAAAGATATAAGAGTATATAAGGTGTGTGTGTGGTGTAGAGAATCATTTCATCTCTCATCTCCCTCTCTTCCGTTCTTTCTCTCTCTCTCTCTAGCCAAAATCTTCTCTCTTTTGCTATCTCACAAAACTTCACTCAATCACTCAAGAACTCCAAGAATCAACCTCCCTCCGGCCTTGCAATCTCGTTCCTAAGCTTGAAAATCCTTGGGTTTCACTAGGTAAGGCTTGAATTGAAGTTTTGAGGTTCGAAGAGGCTAGGGCTTGCTCAAATCTTGTAGATCTTGGTTATCGGCGTGAGATAAGGACTTCTTTACCTCTTTTATGTGTTTACATGTTGGTTTGGTGTAAGAATTGAGCTTTGATCGTCTCCCTTTGTTCATTTCGAAAGCTGTCGAAATCCGTAGAAAATTGCCCAAAATCGCCTAGGGATCGATCCCTAAACTTGGGGGATCGATCCCCCTATTCATTTCTGGTCCAGCAAGCCCAGGGATCGATCCTTAGTGATGGGGGGATCGATCCCTCCCTTCTCTGGAATTTCTGCTCGTCTTCTGGGTTTCAGCCCAACTTCAAATGGCCATTACTTTCTTGTCCGATGTCGGATTCATGTAAATTTTATATTGATTCGAAGGCCTTGAAGTCAGCTTTTCATTTCCACCAAAATCACCTAAAGAATCTAATTACACAAAAAGTTATGATTGTTAGAGTGGGGGTGTGTCAGTCTCCCAACATCCATTGGCTACTCCTATGATTCTTATTTTGTCATTATGACTTCCTATGATTAGTGGATGTTATTTTTGACCCGTTGGCCGCCCATTAGTAAGGAATGAATAATAGTTTACTTGGTTAAAATGTCAATAAGATGCAACTTGCGAATGAATGATTACTTTTGATCGTTGTGGCATATTTGTGATATTGTTGGCATGTCGTGACATACTTTATGAATGAATGTGGATTTCAAAAAGCTTTAACTTGTATGTTGAGTGAGGAAATAGTTGTTTGGGTCAGTGGTTGATTTAGGAAGTCTCGTAATGCAAGAGGTGGAAATACAAAGACTTAGATGGTCTCGTAGCGTAAGGGGTGGTAATTCGGTGACTCTCATGTTGTTCTACGGCAATGCAAGGGGTGGAAATGTCGATCGTGGAGATATGGGATAGTGAGTTGTGTTAAAGTTGTTACTTACTTGAGTATTGTGAACCTTATGGCATAATGTGATTATAGCATATCTTAGAATGATTGTCTTGAATGTTTGGCACATCCTTGAGTCGATTGTATTTCGTCATTGAGCTATATCTTCTTGTTTTCCTTCTCTTGCCCTTATCATCACATTTGCATATAAGATTGGTAAAGATTTTCCTACTGGGCTAGTGTAGCTCAACAAAATCTTTCTTTTCAGGTCTTAATGCCGGGCAATAGATTGCATGCTATGGTGTGCTTGGACACGAAGGTTTTTGGAAGGTAATTTGATTTAGTTACTCACTCATCTTGTAATAGACTTACTTTTGGGTTAAAGATGGCTTTGTAAGAAATTAATCTAGAAATTCTTTTGACTAAATCGTTTGTAACTATTAGCTCGTCCGTACTTGTACTTAACCTCATTTTGAGGCCGGTGTGCCAAAGTTATAATTATCTAAACTTGGGGACTTGTTTGTAAATTAAACAGGTGGGAAACTCTTTTTGGTAGCATATATGATATGCGAGACTCTTTTATAGAAATGTATTATTTAATTATGTTGAAAATCAAGGGCGTGACAGTTACCATGAAATCAGGATGCATCCCAAAGATGCTGAGAAGATTGCCTCTAGGGCCCATGAGGGCCACTACGAGTTTTTAGTCATGCCTTTTGGCTTGACCAATGCCCCATCCATCTTTCAAAGCCTCATGAATGATGTGTTTAGGCCTTTCCTCAGAGAATTTGTGCTTGTCTTTTTTGATGACATCCTTATTTTCAGTAAGACATGGTCAGATCATTTGCAACATGTTCTCTTACATTGACTACACTGAGGGAACACCAACTATTTGCCAAGATGTACAAGTGTGCTTTTGGGCAACCACAGGTGGAATACTTGGACATGAGATAAACTGCCAACGGGTAGCACCTGACCCTACTAAAATTGAGTGTATGTTGAACTGGCCTAAGCCTCAATCCATTAAAGCTCTTTGGGGTTTTCCATGTCTTACTGGTTATTATAGAAGGTTTATGAAGGATTATGGGAAAATTTGCCAACCTTTAAATTTGTTGCTCAAAAGAGATGCTTTTGGATGGTCTAAAGAGGTTAAAATTGATTTTACTAAGCTCAAAACTGCTATGTCCGCAGCACCAGTTTTGACATTACCAAATTATACCAAGCCCTTTGTGTTGGAATGTGATGCTTCAGGAAAAGGAGTACGGGCAGTATTAATGCAAGAGGGTAGGCCTATCATTTTCTACTGTAAAGCTCTATCTCCCACTAGGTTGGTCTTTCCACTTATGAAAAAGAGCTTTTGGCAGTGGTGATATTAGTTACCAAATGGAGACACTATTTACTGGGGAGGCAATTTCTTATCAAGACTGATCATCAAAGTCTCAAATTCCTTTTGGAACAACAAGTTACCACTCCTACGCAACAAAACTGGTTATCAAAACTAATTTACTTTTGATTATGAAATTGTCTACAAATCTGGCAAAACTAATGTGGCAGCAGATGCTCTTTGTAGGGTCAAGGAAGAGGTTCAGTTGGTAATAGAAAATCAGGGGACTCTTGCAACTATGACTGTAGTACTCTGTCAATGGGTTAGGAACTTCAAGCCATTTGGGTACAGGATCAAGAACTTCAAAAAATCATTCAAGACTTACAACTTGACCTTGTCAGTCATCCTTCCTTTTGCTCTACTTTAAATCCAGATTGGTGGTAGGAAATTATGCTCAATTCAGACTCAAATTGATCCATCAGCACCATGCAAGTCCAGTTGGGGGCCATTCTGGGGGGGGGGGGGGGGGGGGGGGAGAGGACCTATCAAGGATTGAAACATGCCTTCTTTTGGAAGGGAATGAAATAGGCTGTGCAAAAATATGTGGCAAGCTGTTATATCTGCCAAAGGCACAAAGATGAGACTATGGCCTCTCCTGGTCTACTTCAACCCTTACCTATCCCAGAAAGACTATGGAGTGACATATCTATGGACTTTATTGAAGGCTTGCCAAGTTCTAGTAACAAAACTATGATTATTGTGGTGGTAGATAGACTATTGCAAGTATGCCCATTTTATGCCACTCATTCATCCATACACTGCTACCATTATGGCACAAGTCTTCCTTGACAACATTTTCAAGCTCCATGGTATGCCACAATCCATTGTATCACATAGGGATATAGTCTTTGTTAGCACTTTTTGGCAGGAGTTGTTTCGTTTACAAGGTACCACTTTGTGTATAAGCACAGCTTATCATCCTCAATCAGATGGGCAAATAGAGGTGGTTAATAGGTGTGTGGAGAGCTATCTGAGGTGTTTAACTAGTGACAGACCTATAGCTTAGACTAAATGGCTTTCCTTGGTTGAATGGTGGTATAACACAACCTTTCATGTTTCAATTGGGATTACTCCTCATGAAGCCTTGTATGGCCAAAAACCTCCAATTCTAATGCATTATGTTTCTGGAGGCACTGCAGTTGCAGCAGCAGATGCCATGTTACATGATAGAGCCACCATTCTCAAATTGCTCAAGGAACACTTGGCTAACTCACAGCATAGAATGAAACAAATTACAGACCAACACAAATCAGAAAGGGCCTTTGAAGTTGGAGATTAGGTGTACCTCAAGCTTTAACCTTTCAGACAAGTGACTGAGCTGTTCGCAGAAATGCTAAGCTGGCCCCTAAGTATTTTGGTCCATATCAGGTGGTGAAAAAGGTTGGTTCTGTTGCCTATGAACTTGGGCTTCTTCCTCATTCCAAAATCATCATGTCTTCCATGTCTCTCTTCTCACGAGAAATCTGGGGAGCGATGTTGTGATCCAGTCTGAGCTTCCACTAGTTGGGGAGGATGGCCGATTATAGTTCGAGCCGTTGGCTATCTTGGATAGGAAGTTAGTCAGACGAAATAACAAACCTTCTACCAAAGTCTTGGTCCAATGGTCTAATTCCATTCTGGAGGATGCAACCTGGGAAAATTGGCATGATTTCCAGCAGCGTTTTCCTCATTTCCAACCTTGAGGACAATGTTGTTTTTAAGGGGGCAGAAATGATAAGCATAGGGGGCTTAATTGTAATTGTAGAATGTATTCAGGGCTTAATGTGCAATATTGTAATCATGGGTGTGTCGGTTGGTTAGGAGTTGGTTATTCTGTTAGGATGATATAAGGGGTGGGAGTGCGTAGGAGCAGGAGTGTGAGTTGTTGCCTCCTCTCTCTCTCTCTCTCTCTCTCTCTCTCTCTCTCTCTATCTATCTATCTATATATATATATATATCTTGTAATTTCCCTTCTCCTCTCCATATTTCCTTTGTAAATTCTTTAATCAATAATAAAAGTCCGATTGGTTTAATTCTTGGCTACATTTCACTACAAAGATCTATGAGGGAATGAGCGCACTATGATGTGAAATTTTAATTACTCGCAAGCGCACAAATCGTACCGAAGTATAGTAATGCAAGAGCGAGGTCGAACCCACAGGGACTTGTGATTTTTCTAGGAAAAATAAGTAACTCAAACCGATTAAACCCTAACCTAGTTGACAAAAGTTGTGATTGATTTTTAAACTAAAAATGAAAAGTAAAAACAATGAACTAAATTATCAGAGACGAGAAAATTAAAGCTTCTTTTTAATCAAAGGAGAAAATACTAGGGTTTCGGAATCCACACCCATTAACTAGTATCATTATATATTCATGATCATTGACTTTATCCAAAATTTCTTCATGATAATCTAAAAGCTAATTCTGTTACCATGGAAAAAATCATCGTGAAAATTCATCAAAAAGTCTAATGTTTGTTCCTCTCCGCGCTCGCAAGTATAAAACCGAATCATTAATTGTATCCGCTTTTAACAAATCACAATAAATATCCAGTTTTATAGTTAACAATGAAAATCCAGTGTTCAATGTTAAAGACAATTCCAAATCATGAGAAAAACATGATTGAACTCATATCCAAAATTTATCACTAACAATTGATTTGGAGTAAGAACAATTTAGTCAAAATCAAACCAAATAATCGGGTAAAATCAAATCTCATGAACATATAAACAATAGTCGTTAATAGGGCTTCATCCTCAACCCTAGTTTAAGAGTTTAGCTGCTCATGGAGTCAAAACCCATAAACACGTAAAGATAAAACTCCATTGAAGAAAATAAGATCTCACAAAATATGACAAGATGCTCAACACTTAATTCCTCCTTGCTCCAGCCGTGGCCTCTGATCTTCGAATTCCCGTCGTGATCGTCAACTCCAGCCGAGGTAGTGCTTCTGCTACGTGGTCCTCTTACTAGCCAAAATCTATTGGCCTTCTTAAATAGACATTGCCGAGAATTCATTAGGTAAGAATTCTCCTTTCCTAAATTCCTAGCCATTAGGATTTCTTTCTATGTAAACTAAAGACAATCTTTATTTCTAGTTGACCAAGATTTCGAATAGTTCCCCTTGATTGCCTTGCCATAATAAGCTTGGACCCAACACTTGAATTTATTTTGATCACAGGCTTTGCATTGAATCTAATGGCAAAAATATGAGTTGTTATCATCTTTTCCTGCAAATTGAATAATTCATTGTTAAAGACAAATAAGACAATAATATAGTAAATTACGCGCATTTTGGGACTAACAATATGTGATATGGAACTTCCATGTTTCAATAATGTGTGCTCATCAAATACCCCCAAACCTACATTTTGCTAGTCCTCGAGCAAGAGAAATAAAATTAAGACAAAGAAAAAGAACAATAATAACTAATCCTTTTTCAGAGGAGTCTGATTGCATTTAGCATATGCAACAAGCCTTTAAACCCCTAGGTTGCCCTAGTGGACGAGTTATAGTCTCGTGAGGGTTTGCCGTGAATATACCCACAAAATTCTTAACAAGATGACACTCAATTAGAACTCCAAAACATAGTATATGGCCTCTCAAAGTAATAGCGTGAGAATAACACAATTTAGAGGCAAGATATTTCATCCATTAACAAAGTTAAAGAAGTGAACATTCTAATCCGAATTAGCACAAAAACTGTTCCTCCCACATATATCTGGATAGAAAGAAATCACAAGGCATGCATGTAAAGCGAAAAGTCACACAAAGATGTTCATTAATCTCGAAAACAATACACACACCTTCAATGCCTCAATACTCATCAAAATGCTTATATCAAATTATAGCCCCTCCCTTTTATTCATATTTTTTTCATTTTTTTTTTTTGCTATATTTTTTTTTTTGTGTGGTTGTGCAATGCCTTGGTCCCTTAAGCTTTCTAATTGACCCTTGTAACGAGTTTTAGGCCAATGACACCCAAACCAAACGGCTTTAGGGCACTAGATGTAGAGAACACCCCAACGGACTTAATCACTCAAATAAAAAAGGCTACGAACCCAAGCTTAACACACATGACAATCGCGGAACTCTCCACTGTTTGACGCGAACACTTACTGCTTACTGAGGCAAGAGGCCCGGTTACTAAGTGAAATGCCCGAAAAAGCATGCACTTTATTCATTGTTTTTTTTTTTTTTTTGGGAAAGGACATTAAGCATTCCAATAAGACATGTGACTCATACTGAGGCATCAAGAATATATGTACGGCACTCGAGGTCAGTTTCAAATCTAAGTGTGATGGTGCTTGTGCAAAGGCATGTACACAAGTGATTAATCACTATCCAAATATAGGTGATACGAACCAACTAAGTGCTTCTCTTCAATACATGTGTTCACAAATTTAACTAAACCAATGAATTCATATCAAGACTCCAACTTGGGCAATAAACAAACTAGCACTAATCAAGAACCAATAGCCATGTCGGAAATCATAATCAAGTATCCAAAATAAATTTTTTTTACTCTTTTTTTTTTAGAATCAGCAAAAAAAATGGTTGACTATGGAGTCGATGCATTGAACAGACATAAATAATAAGTGAACCCTCTCCCAAACCTAAATGTGACAGTGTCCTCAATGTCATGAATGCAAGCGCTTACAAAATAGACTGTAACATAAAAAGTGAGAGAGGTTAGGATACACCTGATAAGCGCAATAAGACTGAAATAAGACTGAACTATGTGACTCCTGCAAAAGAAATTATGGGAACACAAGAAAAGAAAAGAATGCCTACAAATATTGAATGAGACAAAAAAAAAGTAAAATAAAATAAAAATTAGAGAAGAGAAAATACTAATCTCATCGAGTAATGTACAATAGCATACAAAGATCACCAGTTTTGGGCAGACTAATTGGTTAATCCTGATAAACAGGATCCTCCAAAAGGATCTCCTCTACTTCCGGACTTTTCAATTCTATAAACGGTTTCAACCGCTGCCCATTCACTTTGGACACGGAACCATCTCTAGGATTCTCAATTTCAACTGCCCCATGCGGATAGCTAGTACGAACGATAAAAGGGCCGGACCATCGAGAACGAAGTTTGCCTGGGAATAAATGCAAACGAGAGTTATAAAGAAGGACTTTTTGACCAGAAGTGAAAGATTTTCTTAAAATATTTTGATCATGGACCCTTTTCATACGGTCCTTGTACGATTTGGCACAGTCATAAGCATCATCCCGAATTTCCTCTAGCTCAAGAAGTTGAAGCTTTCTGCGAACACCTGCCTTGTCAAGATCAAAATTGAGTTTTTTGGTAGCCCAATATGCCTTGTGTTCTAGTTCTACAGGTAAGTGACATGCCTTGCCATAGACAAGTCGGTAAGGAGACATTCCAATGGGAGTTTTAAATGCCGTACGGTAAGCCCATAATGCGTCATTAATGCGTAAAGACCAATCTTTTCGATTAGGGTTCACTGTTTTTTCAAGTATATTTTTAATCTCCCTATTAGATATCTCAACTTGACCACTGGTCTGGGGGTGATAAGCAGTTGCAACTTTATGCGTTATGATTTATTTTTTCATTAAATGCTCAAATACTCGATTGGAAAAATGCTTACCGCCATCACTAATAATAGCACGTGGTGTCCCAAAACGAGCAAACACATTATCTTTCAAAAACTGGACCACCACTTTGTGATCATTAGTTTTACATGCAATGGCTTCAACCCACTTAGAAACATAATCAACAACGACAAGGATATATAAATTACCAAAGGAATTAGGGAATGGACCCATAAAATCAATGCCCCATACATCGAATATCTCTACAATCAGAATTGGGTTAAGAGGCATCATATTTCTCCTTGTAATATGACCTAACTTTTGACAACGCTCACAAGCTATACAATATGCATGCGAATCTTGAAAAATAGAAGGCCAATAAAATCCACACTGCAAAATTTTTGCAGCCGTCTTTTTAGCACTAAAATGGCCTCCACATGCATAATCATGACAAAAAGAAATGACACTTCGTTGGTCACTTTCAGGAATACACCTTCTAATAATCTGGTCAGGGCAATATTTAAACAAGTATGGATCATCCCAGAAGAAGTACTTAACCTTGGATAAAAATTTAGATTTATCATGTTTGGGCCAATGCACAGGTATCTCTCCAGTTACAAGATAATTTACAATATCTGCAAACCAAGGTGAAGATAATTGAGACACATGCATCAATTGTTCATCAGGAAAAGTTTCAGAGATGGGCAATGAATCCTCGGTGAACTCTACAATTAATCTAGACAGATGGTCAGCTACCACATTCTCAGAGCCTTTTTTATCTCGAATCTCAATGTCAAATTCTTGCAGTAACAAAATCCATCAAATTAATCTAGATTTAGCATCTTTTTTAGACAACAGATACTTCAATGCAGCATGATCCGAATAGACTATGACCTTAGAACCCAATAAATAAGCTCTAAACTTATCAAGTGCAAAAACAACTGCTAGTAACTCATTTTCTGTAGTGGAATAGTTTAATTGTGCATCATTTAACGTCTTACTAGCATAATAAATTACATGAGGAAGCTTATCGACACGTTGTCCTAAAACAGCGCCTACTGCATAATCAGAAGCATCACACATAATTTCAAAAGGGACATTCCAATCGGGTGGTCGAATTATAGGGGCGGAGGTCAACTCACTTTTTAATCTCTCAAAAGCAAGAAGGCACTCCTTGTTGAACACAAACAGGGCATCTTTGGCCAACAAATTACATAGAGGTTTAGCAATTTTACTAAAGTCTTTAATGAACCTCCTATAAAAGCCCGCATGACCCAAAAATGATCTAATCTCCTTTACAGTACGTGGGGGTGGAAGGTTAGATATCAAATCAATTTTAGCTTTATCCACTTCAATACCTTTATGCGAGATGATATGCCCTAATACAATTCCTTGCTTAACCATAAAGTGACATTTTTCCCAATTAAGCACAAGACTTTTTTCTTTACATCGCATTAACACTAGGGTCAAATGGTGTAAGCATTCATCAAAAGAAGATCCAAAAACTGAAAAATCATCCATAAACACTTCCAAAAAACGTTCTACCATGTCAGAAAAAATACTAACCATGCATCGTTGAAAGGTGGCTGGTGCATTGCATAGTCCAAATGGCATGCGGCGGTAGCCAAAAGTACCATAAGGGCATGTGAACGTAGTCTTTTCTTGGTCTTCCGGTGCAATGGGAATTTGATTATAACCAGAATAACCATCGAGAAAGCAATAATACTCATGTCCCGCTAACCTTTCTAACATTTGGTCAATAAACGGTAAAGGAAAATGATCTTTTCGTGTCATGGAATTTAATTTTCGATAGTCTATACAAACACGCCATCCTGTTTGAACACGAGTGGGAACTAATTCATTATCTTCATTTTTTACTACCGTCACACCTGATTTCTTAGGAACAACTTGAACAGGACTCACCCAACTGCTATCAGATATTGGATAAATAACGCCAGCATCTAAAAGCTTAAGAATTTCCGCTCTAACTACTTCTTGCATTGCAGGATTTAGACGCCTTTGTGGCTCACATGAAGTTTTAGCATTTTCCTCTAAATGGATTCTATGCATGACCAATGAGGACTAACTCCCTTGATATCATTTATGGACCACCCTATTGCTTCCTTGTGCTCTTTTAGGACATTCAACAATTTTTGTTCATGTGTATCATCTAAATCAGAAGCTATCATTACTGGTAAAGACTCACAAAGGCCAAGGAATTTGTATTTGAGAGTGTTTGGCAAAGGTTTGAGTTCTAACTTAGGTGGCTCCACTATAGATGGAAGTGCTGGTGATGTAGACAGTGAAAGAGGGTTCACTTTTGGTTGCCATTTATCGATGCTCATTAACGGGGCATTGTCTAATAATGCATTAACCTGCTCAATTGATTCATCTATGTCAAATTCACACCCAAAATGTGCTAGGCAAGCTTCTAAGGGATCCTCATAACTTGACTGAACAAAAGTATTTCCAACCAAAGTGTCTATCATACAAACTGCACTAACCTCATCTTCATCTAGTGGTTGCTTACTTGTATTAAAAATATTTAGCTCAACAGTCATATTACCAAATGATAATTTCATTACGCCATTTCTACAATTGATTAAAGCATTAGATGTGGCCAAGAAGGGACGCCCTAAAATAACAGGAATTTGCCCATTAAAGTTTTGGACAGGCTGAGTGTCAAGGACTATGAAGTCCATAGGAAAATAGAATTTGTCAACCTTAATTAGAACATCCTCAATGACTCCTCTAGGAATTTTGACAGATCTATCAGCTAATTGGAGTGTTACTTGTGTGGGTTTTAACTCTCCTAACCCTAATTGTGAGTACACTGAGTAAGGTAATAAATTGACACTCGCCCCCAAATCTAACAAAGCTTGATCGATATGATGGTTACCTATAACGCAAGAAATTGTTGGACAACTAGGGTCTTTATATTTTATTGGAATTTTGCATTGGATAATGGAGCTAACCTGTTCAGTTAAAAACGCCTTCTTTGGAACATTTGTCTTCCTTTTTATAGTGACTAGATCTTTCAAAAATTTAGCGTACGAAGGCACTTGTTGAATGGCATCTAAAAATGGAATATTGATTTGTACTTGCTTAAACACTTCTAGAATGTCTCCAAATTGTGCACCTTTCTTAGGAACTATTAGTCGATGAGGATAAGGAGCTTTAGGGACAAAGTTCCTAACAGGTGGCTCTATTACAAGTGGTGGAGAAATAGACTCTTGAACTTTAGTAGGATCAACATGATTTTCTTCTTTTTCAGCTTCAACTAATTCCTCTGTTAGCATACTAACTTTATTATCAACTTCTTTCCTGGATCTAAGGGTAATGATTGATTGAACGTGGTGTTGCTCGTTTGAAGGAGTAGAGGTGGTGCCTATAGAAAACTGCCCTTTAGGATTCACTTGAGTTTGACTCGGAAACTTCCCTTTCTCTCTCTCTGCAAGTTGACTAGCTAATTGACCCATTTGATTTTCAAGTTTCACGATGGCTTGAGCATGCAAGTGAGTTGAATTTTCCATTCTAGCATCATTTTTTTCAATTTTAGCCATGATTGCTTTAAGAGTGTCCTCTAAGGATGATTGTTGCTGTGGTGCAACAGATTGGAAGTTTGGTTGAGACACGGGAGTTGGAGCATAAAAAGGTTGAGATTGAGGAGGGTATGATTGTGTAGGAGGACGAAAACCTGGGGGAGATTGATTTTGTGAATGAAAAGGTTGCCCACCTATATTTGCAGTAGGTTGGTTCTGACGCCATGAAAAGTTTGGATGATTTCGCCAATTTTGGTTGTATGTTTCCGAAAAAGGACTAGCAAATGATTTTCCATAATTATTGAGTGCGTTCGCTTGTTCAACATAGCTGTCAGAATATCCATTAATGGAAGAACATGTTTGTGTTGTGTGCATGTGACTACCGCAAAGAGAACACCCCTCACTTTGAACTTGATTGGCTGACTCCATAGTTCTACTTAAAGTTAGAACCTCAACCTTGCGAGTAAGATTATCCAATTTTATTCTCATATCAGAATCCTCTTTCACTTCATATACTCCCCCTCTCTTAGATGTAGAAGATTGTTTGTCTCTATGAGAAGTAAAATCCCATTGTTGAGAGCTCTCAGACAAATTTTCAAGAAATTCATACGCTGCATCGCCCCTAAGATTTAGAAAACCACCCCCGTTCATTGACTCAAGCATATTGCGGTTAGACTGAGTTAAACCATTATAAAAAAATTGAACTAGTCTCCATGTTTCAAAACCGTGAGGGGGGCACTTTAAAATAAGATCTTTAAATCTCTCCCAACTCTCATAAAATTTTTCATGTTCTTCTTGACAAAAATCAGTAATCTCCCTCCTTAGAGTAGTTGTTCTTGACATTGAAAAGAATTTTGAAAGAAACTTTTTAATGAGGATGTCCCATGAAGTGATTGAGCCAGAGGGTAGAGAATTTAACCATGCCTTTGCTTTGTCTTTCAGTGAAAAGGGAAAAAGGCGCAATTTAACAGACTCCTCAGAAAATTTTTGAAACCTAAAGGTAGCACAAATTTCAAGGAATTCTTTGACATGCATGTATGGATCCTCTCGTTCAATCGCATGAAACTGAGGAAGAAGTTGTATTATGTGATGTTTCAGCTTAAAATGTGTCGCATTTGTCGTGGGTAACACAATACAAGAAGGAGGATTTGTGGTTACGGGTGAGAACAATTCCCTCAAAGGTTTTGTATCTTCTACAAGTTCTGCCATTTTTATTTGAGTATGTTCCACTCTTTGAATCTTTAAGCTGCGTTGAAAGGTTCTCTCAATTTCCGGATCAAGAGGTATTAATTTTATGTTTTTCGAACGGCAACCAAACATAAACTCATAAACGAAAATAGATAAGAGGAACAACTGAAAAATAAAAATGCAACAGAACTAAAATGATTTTTTTTTTGGACAAACTGCCAAGCCGTAGGAAGAATGACAGAATGCTGTCTATTGATCAAAATGAAAAACTAGGCAGCAAAATGAAAAACTAGGCAGCCAACTTGTCAAATGCATGCACTAACACGACACGAGGTAAATTATCAGTAGATAACTGTGAGCAGAATGATGCGGATAAATAAAAACGAATAAATAACAAAAGTAAATTAAGACTCTAATAACTAACCTGTGACTTATTGCTTCTTGCTCCAACCATCGTGTGCCAAGGAATTACAGTGGTTCCAAAAGTTCTCACAATCAAACACATGTAGCTTTAGTTGATCTTACTTACTGCTACAATAATGCCAAGTCACACATCAACTTAAACAAAGGTGAAACAAGGAAATAAAAGAGGTTCAAATGAAACATATTAAGTTAAATGCAAACTTTTTTTTTTTTTTGGTTAACTAAACTAGTAGAAGAGTAAAATCAATTCAAATTAATCTCTAGATTTCCTTAAAAAAAATAATTAAGTCCCCGGCAACGGCGCCAAAAACTTGATGTGAAATTTTAATTACTCACAAGCGCACAAATCGTACCGAAGTATAGTAATGCAAGAGCGAGGTCGAACCCACAGGGACTTGTGATTTTTCTAGGAAAAATAAGTAACTCAAACCGATTAAACCCTAACCTAGTTGACAAAAGTTGTGATTGATTTTTAAACTAAAAATGAAAAGTAAAAACAATGAACTAAATTATCAGAGACGAGAAAATTAAAGCTTCTTTTTAATCAAAGGAGAAAATACTAGGGTTTCGGAATCCACACCCATTAACTAGTATCATTATATATTCATGATCATTGACTTTACCCAAAATTTCTTCATGATAATCTAAAAGCTAATTCTGTTACCAAGGAAAATATCATCGTGAAAATTCATCAAAAAGTCTAATGTTTGTTCCTCTCCGCGCTCGCAAGTATAAAACCGAATCATTAATTGTATCCGCTTTTAACAAATCACAATAAATATCCAGTTTTATAGTTAACAATGAAAATCCAGCGTTCAATGTTAAAGACAGTTCCAAATCATGAGAAAAACATGATTGAACTCATATCCAAAATTTATCCCTAACAGTTGATTTGGAGTAAGAACAATTTAGTCAAAATCAAACCAAATAATCGGGTAAAATCAAATCTCATGAACATATAAACAATAGTCGTTAATAGGGCTTCATCCTCAACCCTAGTTTAAGAGTTTAGCTGCTCATGGAGTCAAAACCCATAAACACGTAAAGATAAAACTCCATTGAAGAAAATAAGATCTCACAAAATATGACAAGATGTTCAACACTTAATTCCTCCTTGCTCCAGCCGTGGCCTCTGATCTTCGAGTTCCCGTCGTGATCGTCAACTCCAGCCGAGGTAGTGCTTCTGCTACGTGGTCCTCTTACTAGCCAAAATCTATTGGCCTTCTTAAATAGACATTGCCGAGAATTCATTAGGTAAGATTTCTCCTTTCCTAAATTCCTAGCCATTGGGATTTCTTTCTATGTAAACTAAAGACAATCTTTATTTCTAGTTGACCAAGATTTCGAATAGTTCCCCTTGATTGCCTTGCCATCATAAGCTTGGACGCAACACTTGAATTTATTTTGATCACAGGCTTTGCATTGAATCTAACGGCAAAAATATGAGTTGTTATCATCTTTTCCTGCAAATTGAATAATTCATTGTTAAAGAAAAATAAGACAATAATATAGTAAATTACGCGCATTTTGGGACTAACAATATGTGATATGGAACTTCCATGTGTCAATAATGTGTGCTCATCACACTAGGTAGCAGCAGCTATGGCTCCTGGGCGCGTAGCATCATTGCGTGTCAGCGGTGGTGACGGCGGGTCAGCCATGGCTACCGTGTTACTCTTGCTCATTCTCTGGGTTTTATTTCTCTTGTAGAGGAAGAGATATGGGTGTATATCACATACATAAAGAATGCATTGCTCTTGGACAGAATATTAAAAAGAAATTCGAAAACTACAACTTAAATTTTAGGAGTTAAAATTTGTTTTATCACAAAAGCAAAAAAGAACATTTGTCCGGTCTGTTTTTGGATATTGGAAAAGTAATTGTACTAAAGTTAGCAATGTTGATAGAGAGAGGCAGAGGGTATCATAGTCATTTTTACATCTACCGTTAATGCTATTTTATTTTATTTTTGATTTTTTTATCGACAAAACGCTGTTAGTATGTCATTTTAAAACCAAAGGTATACCAACTTTCGCAACCTTCTGTTCTGACTCCTGAGGGGGGTTGGCAGGGTCAAGGTTGGTAATCTATACCAGTCCTGGCCCTAAAGCTGGCAAGTTTTGAAAGATCGTGCTAAACTATTAGTGGCGCATGCCAGAACCATTAAGCCGTATGCCAGTCATGGCAGTACGTGCAGTACTGGCGTGGGGATCATTGATCATCCATCTTATGTTTTTCCTTCATTTCATCACCTTATAGCATGCTAAAAACCAGATTACTGCTTTATGTATTTTAGCGTTGTATACTTGTTTATTAATTTCTTCTGCTTTAGAAGGTCTCTGGGATCCTTTGGGTCATGTTCTAGAGCCTAGATGATGCAAAGCCAAGCATTGGACATATGATGTAACTGGTGTACGGTCTCTGATGGCTGGCATACGACAGTTAGATCGAAGTCTAAGTGCTGGCCTTTGCATAGCAGCCAGGTTATGGTCATTGATTACTTCCCCATACTGTTTATGGGGTGTTCTATTTATTCTTATGGCCCAAGGCCATTTCTATTGTCTGTAACCGCATATATTTTGCCTTATAATCTGTGTGGTTTGTCCTGGGTGTGCAGTGGTCCTTTCAAGAGCCTAGAGGATTGAAAACAAGAACTGTAAGTTTAGGCTACTGGGGTACGCCAGTAATGGTGTGGCGTGCGCATGTCAGGTCAGCTTGCAGTGGTTCATCCAGTGCATGCAGGTTTCTTCCTATGCACGATATTCCCGACTGATGTGTCCCAGTCAATTTAAAATGCCCATAAGTGCTTGTTCTCAATCTATATTTATTGCTTCAATTAATCATCCATCACATTTTGTCACATAGCATGCAACTTGTTACAGTTTTAATTCCCTTTAACTGTTCCCCGCCCTAACTGGTTAAAAAATGATCAATGAGAGAAAAAAACAAATGTTTTACAAAATGCCTGAGCAGACACCGATCTCCAAATTGGGCGAGAAGGGTGCCATAAAACCCTTCCCTTTTCGTAACCTGGCTCCTGAACCTCAGATATCAAAGGTGACGACGGACCAGTCTACGCCTTTTCAAAATCAAACAATGTAGCAAAGCGTTTCTAGTTCGATTCCTTGGGTGTTTCACTGCTAAAACCCGAGTGGTGACTTCAAATCGAAGCGTTTCGCCGCGCTTTTCCAAAAAAGGGCGCACCCGATTTTATGTGCGAAAATGGAATTTTCGGGGCGTGTGCCCACAGTGGCGACTCCGTTGGGGACTCATTGCGTTGATCGAAATTTGGCGATTAATACATAAATGAATAACTTTTCAAAAGTCTGTCAAAACAGTACGTTCCACACTGCTTAAGAACAAAATGGTAACGTAACAGGATCTCATATATGACCAATCCGAACTGGGGCTTTTATTATTGTTCACTTGTGTAGTCTTCTCCAAATATTGATTAATAAAAGTGAGCCAAACTTTGAAAGGCATTTTCAAAATAGTGCATTTCTCTGTCATTCAATCATTTTGTGGCATTCTTTCATGTGCATCGATGTTGGTCAGCCCTGTTGAGGTGTTTTGGGTAACCGGCACTGTAACGCCCCCAATTTCTGGGTATGTTAAATAGACAATTTTATTGCAACTTCAAAATAGAGTCTGGCTCTTTATTACATCACAACCTCCGTAATAGTACTTTCATTACACAAGGGAAAGGAAACTAAGGTTTTTAACTACAGCTCCGCCTGTTCTTCCATCTTAGCCAGTTCTTCGGCTCCAAAAGTCTCCAAGGAGTACAGCTCACCCTATTCATCTACAAATTCTGACACATTATACCAGCGTCGCCACCGATATAATATATCAGGGTCACCAAAGGTAACACCATGAGCTACAAAAGCTCAATAGAATAACCCATACCCACTAACCATTAACTTACAAGCAGTAGATCATAATACTAATGATTTCCACATAATACGTGCATATTTAACCAAAATAGTTCACAATGACACATCCACATTTGCTAATCAACTATCGTTTATGTCCATGGTATTTTAGTTTCTCCTACGCGACTCGTCGTGGACCGTGTCACCATTTTCCATTTTTCATTTTTCCAAATCATCATTTCCAAAATCATTTTTACACACCCAACCTTGGTTCCGCCACTCTGGGTTCCCGAGTATCCACACAATGGTTCCGCCGCTCCGGGTTCCCATTAGCACACAAAATTTGCATTGGCTCCTCTCCACGGATAACCAAGCCATACCTCGGTTCCGCCGCTCCGGGTTCCCATGGGAACGCACACAACCTCACAATGGTTTCGCTGTTCCGGGTTCCCATTGACACATAAAATCATTGAATTTGGCATTGGCTCCTCTCCACGAATAACCAATCCACAATTCAAAACCCTCGGTTCTGCCGCTCCGGGTTTCCGAGTATCCCACGATGGTTCTGCTGCTCCGGGTTCCCATTGGATTTTTGAAAAACACACCAACACAATGGCTACTACGTCTGGCCATTATATAGTTTCAAAAATATTTTATCCAAGTCAGAACACACCTTTTCTTTAACCACAGCTTAGGTGTCATGTTTCTACTTTCTCGATTTCCGTGTCTCATTTTCATGCATTGACTCCGCGATTGGACTTTTCACATATGTAATCATAAATCATTCATTAAAATCTTGAAACTAAACTAGCAAGATCATCCAACTCTATATTAATCATCATGCTCAAACCACAGCTTAAAGCATAACGCCACATGTACGGACGCCTTTGGAGTGAAGATCACTTATGCTTTACAACAAGGCAAGTAATACAAACAATTCATAATACATGTTCATATCCATCTTAAAGATCAAAATACGAATACTTCCATGCATTTCGATACACAACAACATACATATTTCTATTTATACTTGGGAAAGTAGATAGGGATATTCTACATATACTTAGGAGTAGTAGATAGGGTGAATCTGCAAGATCGCAATTTCATTTCAAGATTTTAGTAAAACGAGCTTGCTAACTATTTCTAATACATTAACTTGCCTTATCATGAGCAAAAATAACTAAACTTATACTAGGAAGAATGAGTAGAGATTAATCTACCTTGATCTGAAACTAGTCGGGGCCGAATAAGCTAGTTGGAAAATTCTATGGGTGGTGAAACTCGCAAATTTGAACCAAACTTTGGATGGCAGTAACTCGGTCAATCTTTGGCTGAATATGATCATTCTTGGGTCGAAATCGAAGCTCTAGAAGCGCTCTACAACTTTTGTGAAGAAAGCTGATCCTAGAAACTGCATTAGGTAGGAGAAAAATGGTGATAAAGGAAGGGACAGTATGCTGTCTGAAACTGGAAATCCGAGATTTTTACTGAACTTTAGGTGTCAGTATCTTTGTCATTTCTTGACCGGTTAGGGCGGTTCTTGGATCTAACTTGAAGGTCTCGAAGTGCTCTACAACTTTCTCGAAGGGAGTTGGTTCTAAGAACTACTTTAAGCAGGAGAAAAATGTGGATTTGCGAAGGGCAGTAGGCTGTCTGGAAAACGAAAATGGTTTCTAGAGAGAAGTTGGAGCAAGGAGTGAACGTGTGAGTTTAAGCTTGGAATGGCTTGCTATTTATAGGCCAAGGCTCCTTCCTCTCCCTCTCCCATCCAAATCTCTCTCTCTCTCTCCTATCTTTGATTTCTTTCACTTGTCAAGCTTGATAGGTTAGGTTATGGGTTGCTTGCACAACTCCTACCTAGTTCTTAGGCATGGAAGGCTAGATTTGGTACTTTGGATTGGATTATGGAAAGATTGGTGGAGAAAGTAGGATGGTACAAGGTTTTATATTGGTAGATGTACAAATAAGGATAATGTGAAGGGATTTTGCTTGAAGAAGTATACAACCCAAGATTGAAATCAAGTCAAAGTACAATGGAAGATCAAGCCAAGGTACAATCCAAATCTTCTTCTCTCTCTCTCCCTCCTCTCTCCTTCGGCCCTCTCTCTCTCTCTCTCTCTCTCTCTCTCTCTCACTCTTGTACAACATATATGAGTATGTATATAAATATGACTAAGTATATAAAAGTATACAAGTACTAGATTTCCAAATCAAGATCTCTTATTAAAATAATCCAATTTGGCACATGCTCCATTAAACTAATAAATTATGTACTTTAGGAAATCTAGGCTTTTATATAATATATATATATATATATATATATATATATATATATATATATATATGTACCCATGTAATCTAGGTAGATTTTCAATATCCAATAAAAAATTATAAAATCTAAATTCCCTATTGAAACTATTAGGCACATGCTCCATTAACATATTAGATTTTGTACTTAGGATATCTTTAGGGAAATCTAGGGTGTATATTATAAAGTACACACATATATATTTATATAAATATATCATCACATTGGAAATCTAGGAAATGTTTATTAAATAGAACCCTAGTACTTGCTAATTCTATTATCCAATGGGTAGTAATTTTTCTAGCGGTTATTGACCAATGGATAAAAGGGTGAAGTAATATCTACTTAAATAAATGCTTATATGTCCTTTTAGGCATGTGTATATACACCTATATATAACTATATATTTGTACTTAACAATCTAGCATAGATATCTTTTTAATGGAAGGTCTATTGTCCAATAGATAAAAATTTCCCTAACTTTTATCGTTCAATGGGTAAAGATCCAAGATGACAAGTATAACTTGATTGACTAGTCATATCTATATGTGTATGTATATGCATATAATAATAACCTAGGTCCAAAAGGTTTCATTAGAGTTTGAAAGGTTAAAAAGGGTCAAGGAGGTTCAAAAGGTTCATCTAGGGTTAGAAGAAAGTAACTAGATGAATTCGTAGTTAGGTCTCTCTAACTAATTGGTTAGAATCTAACTATACTTGCCAAGTAGAATCTCTAGCCAAGAAATATAATTTTAAAAGACTAAAATTCTAATTATGAAAGATTTTTAGAAATACAAAAGGAATTTTTGGAAGCAAATCGAAGTATTAAAATAAAATTTAAATTTTTAACGAAATTTTACTTACTAAAAATCAGGGTTGTTATAGGCACAATTCATTGGAGCTCGGGTTCTTGAACGCCCAACAACCTTGGACGATGATGAGTCGTACTACCGTTCGACTGTCAAGCTTTGCAACGGGAGGTATATTGCGGCTCTAGTCAAAGGAACCTCCTAAACCAAAACCAGCCTCTACATGTATACAAAGCACTAGAACCTTTCAACATAGGACATGAACCTGCAGGGTAGGATTATTTGCATCTAACCCCCATATACTGTCTATGTGTTACTGCTTTCCCTATCGCATGTCTGTACATTCATTCATACCATTTTGCGTAGGAGCATGCTAGGGCGGCTTTTAGGTTGTCTCTTGTCGAGTCTATCTTATGCCTATTAGGCGTTGCCTTGGCCCGATGACGAGTCATGCATCACGATGTTGCGTGTTATCAATTATCAATTTTTAGACATGGAACTATCCAAGGATTAGTGTCGTAAGACAACCTAAGGAGATGGAGAAGATGAAGGAAGTTCCTTATGCCTTAGCAGTAGGAAGCTTCATGTATGCTATGATGTGTACTAGACCTGATAGTTGCTTTGCTGTTGGCATAGTTAGTAGATTTCAGTCTAATCTAGGGCAAGAGCATTGGACTGGAGTGAAACATATATGTAGACACCCCAATTTGGACTTGTCAAATTTCCTTGATTTGTGGCCATGAGGCCCCCGATGATGAGTATAGGTCAGAACAAGCCTCGTACAAATTGAGACGTTGCTCCTTGAAAGAAATGGCCAAAATCAATCCCAAGCGCTCTGAAGCACTCCCAAGCGCTCAAAACTGTTTTCCAAAAACCACTGGCATGGCTCACTCTCAAGCGCTCGAGAATGAAGTCCCCAGCGCTTGAGACTACTCCCGAGTGCTCGAGACCTCTCCCAGTGCCCAATGGGTGAAGAAGATTCCCACTATCCATGCAAGCCATCATTGCTCCGACTGGGGTGAGTCAACACTCAACCTCAGTTAGAGAAGAGATCAGCTGAAAGATTTTCTTCTTTAAAAAAGGATTTATTTCAAAAAATCACTTGATTTTTCAAGACCATGGGTTATATCCCCTATATATATACCATGTCTTGCAGCTGAAAAGGGGGGCTCTCTCTCTAAAAACTCCTTCTCTCATCTCTTTCCCGTCCAAAAAAGCAAAACATTTTTCAAAAAAAACAAAAACTTCATTCCCAATCTCAAAGGTGTTCCTCAAAAGTTATCAAAGAAAAAGGCAAGAAACCCAGAGTACTTCTGTTTTCTGATCTCCACATTCACCTGTCACAACCATTCAAGGAGCGAGGTGCCAAATAAAGGTAGAAACATTTCTATCTTTGGTTCAAATCAAGAGGTTGTTCTCCATTCTGAGGGAGGGTTTCTCAGCCGGTCCCAGTCCTTAATACTGGTGTATGGTTGTGAGACCTTAGTGAAAAAGCAAGAACAAAGAGTCCACAAAAGAATGTTTTCCCAAAACCCCATACTGGAAACACTCCAGAGCGCTCCAGAGTACTCCAGAGCGCTCGGGACTGTTTCCAGTCCTATGCATGGCATTTTGTTAAGCAGCAGGGTGGGATGAGATACACTCTTAAAACAAAATGGTTTTGTTATGGCATGCAGACACAGAAGATCATTTTTTCTAAAACATAAATGTTCCTTACAAATTCCAAGTCAGAATAAAAGTTTTCCTAGGTTAAAAATAGGATCTTCTCTTGTCAGGAAGTTAGATAAGGGTGTTTGCATGGTGAAGCAGTGCCATTTTCTGTCTAAGAGTAAGCTGGTATGCAGCTCACTCCCAAGCGCTCGCATCCATTCCCAAGCGCTTGGGAGTGCACGCATGCCATCGCATTCCACTTTCCCAGTTTTTTGTGTTTCCTGAGGTTCTGCATGTATAGATGTGTACATTTTCTCTTTTAAAATTGTGGATCCGTTTGTGCAATGGCAAGGATACACGACTTGAAAATTTGAGGTTCTATCTCAGTCTTTCAAGTCCTTTGCTGAGCCAGTAGTCTGTGTAAATAGCATTTCGTTTTGCAGTCTTCACATTATATTCTGTCAGTACTAACAGAAAGTGCAGGTGAGGGTTCAGACACTCCTAAGCGCTCAAGAGTGCTCTTGAGCGCTCGAGAGTGAAGCCAGTGAGCAGTGTTTCATTTCTTGCTATCTTGCTGTCTTTCATTGCATAATCACCCCCCCTATACATGTGCACCAGTATACATTGTTATTCGGCATCCTGTTTTTGACTAACAAACTCTGCAGGATTTGGTCAGTAACACTCCCAAGTGCTCTAGAGTACTCTCAAGCGCTCGAGAGTTGGTCCAGTAGCAGTTTATATTGCTTTGCCATCATGCATGTGTCCATCATCATTTCACCATTCGTTGTATACAAGCACCGGCATACACCTTCTATTTGCTATACCTATGGATACCTGCTACAAGTTTAATGAAACAAAATCCATTTGAAAAATCCCACGAACGTTTAGTAGAGACCGACATTGCGTTGGGCAAGGGGGGTGCCGTAAAACCCTTCTCCCCTCGTAACATGGCTTCCGAACCCCCGAATGATCTCTGGTTTTAGATTCAAATCAATCAATTTTCAAATAAAAAAAAAATGGTTTCTCGGGTGGCGAACTATAAATCCGGGTGGCGACTCTTCAAATTTTTCAAATCGATTCGATGGAGCGGTATGTGTTTTTCGGGCCGCCCCGATCGCACCCGGGGCTGTGGTAGCCCACAGTGGCGACTCTGCTGGGGACTAAGTGAGTTTTGATTAAACTTGTGAGCCAAGCTTGGAAAAACGTTTGTGGGATTCTCAAATTGATTTTGTTTCATCGTCTACTTCTCGTGTATATATCTTGTGCAGTCCCGCTGTTGTGTTTCGGCAATCCTACCCTGCTTGCCGGTGATGGGGAATCCCGGAACGCTCAGCAACCCTCGACCGTGATGAGTCATCTCTACCGTTTGTACCGTTATTGGGTGTACGCTCAATAGTGGGAGGTATACTTTGACTCTAGTCCGGGGAACCCGTTTCAAACCAAAACCGGCCTTTGTACATGTTTAGCAAACCTTAGAACATTCCAAATTAGGACAGGGGCCTGCAGGGTAGGATTACGTGCTATATACTGTCTACGTGCTGCATTTCATCTCACGTCATTATGCTGTCAGCCACGGTTCTCGAGACTTGCTCGCGCGGTCTTTGGGAGATTGCCGAGACCCGATGAAGAGTCACGCACCCTTGTGCGTGTTGTTAACTGTGTGAGTCCTCAAGCGAAAACCTAAGGGAAATTGGGATTTTGTTGAGTCCTTGACTAGTGTTCGGTCGGGGAATTAACCAAAGAAGGAATGACATGGAAACAGAACATCGTGATACCGACACCACCCAGGCTAAAAGCAAATGTGCTGCTTACGCCACTTCGGTTACCGTATCACATTGTTCACCCCAAGTCATTCCAAACCGATGGTCAATTCCTTGATGAGATAACTAGCCGAATACTTAACTTATCTTAGCATGTTTTGGGGAACGACGCTCCCTACATGAGGATACACCCTAAAAATCCGAGGATCAAGGCAATCTCTCAGACATTCGATCTTTTTTCAAAATAAAATCGGGGTCGATGACGGTGAGGGTGACGCACGCATTTTCCAAAAAGTTATGCATAAAATGTAAGCAGGGACCACATCTGAGCACGGTTTTTGCTTTGCTATCAGTTCTGAGCAATTGGGCCAAGGAAGAAGAACATCATACCCTCCTGGACCAGATCCTTGGGACAGAGATTGGAACGGCTCCAACTTCAGGCAGACCCCGCCAGTGCATCGGATTCAGGGGTGGAAATGGACCTGCTGATCGGAAACCTCAATCCAAATGGAGACAATCCAAACCCAAATCCAATCCCAAACCTCAACCTTAACGGAGGCAATCCAAATCCTAACGAAGGCAATCCAAACCTAAATCCAAATCCGAAACCGAACCAAGAAATCCCGAATGGAGAAATGAGGCAGATCACGCAAGCTATTCAGCGTCTAGGCGAATGAACCGACAATCAGATCGCCCAACTCATGATGATGATAACCGGGGTTGCCCGACGACTTCCAAACCCAAATCTAAGTCCTAACCCTAATCCAAATCCGAACCTTAATCCAAACTCAAACCCTAATCCAAATCCGAATCTAATCCCATGCCAAACCCAAACCCTAACCTAAACCTGAATCCAAATCGAACCTAATCTAATCCCAACCCGGAGCAGCCGATCCTCGAAGCAGAAGCCCCACAGAATACCGAGATGGCAGCAGTCTTGGCGAAGATCACCCAGTTGGAACAATCTGTTGCGAGAAACGAGAAGATTGCCTCGACAGGTTTTGACATCAACAAGCTTTGCCTTTTTCCCAATGCAAAGCTCCCGGAGAAATTCAGACCGATCGACTTTGCTAAATTCGACGGGACTGGGGATCCGAAAGCGCATTTAACTGGGTACATCGGAGCACTGTCTATGTGGGGAGTAGAAAGAGACGCCATGGCCCAGATGTTCTCCCAGACTTTGGTGGGACATGCTCTTTACTGGTTCACTTCGTTGGATGAAAGGAAGAAGCGCTCGTGGGAAGACATATGCGCGGCTTTCGTGGCGCAATATGATTACAACATCCAACTGGAGGTTACCACTCGGGAACTCGAATCTACAAAGATGGAAGCCAAGGAAACCTTCGCAGACTTTGTGAAAAGGTGGAGATTTAAGGCAACACAGATGAAGGATAGGCCTACCGATAGAGATCAAATCCGGATGATTGTTCGGAATCTTCAGCCCAACCTTGCAAGGCACATGGTAATGGCTCAGGCCTGCTCTGATTTCAAGACATTCTTCGACACAGGCTTGGCCGTCGAAGAAGCAGTTCAACTCGGAATCCTTGACAAACCTGAACCTCCTCCCAAAGCCAAGAAGGTCTACTCCGGTAACAGCAGCACGCTGTTCGGGAACTCCAATTACACCCAACTCCCAAACACCTCCTCAAACACGGCCCAAGCTGAACCCGTCAACCAGATTGTAACCCAAACCAGTCAACCTCGGTCTCAACCCCGTGTGTTCGCCCAATTTTCAGCACCTCTCTCTGCGGTGTTTGAAAAGTTGGTCGAAAGTGATCTCCTTAAACCGCTTGCTCCTACCCCACTGCCACAAAATCCCTGCCTTCACAATCCCAACGCCTTCTGCGCCTATCACCAAAATCCTGGCCACCTAACCGATAACTGCTTCCGCCTTCGCCATGCCATTCAAGACCTCATAGACAACAAGACCATTCCTATGCCTCACCAAAAGCCCAATACCGTCTCCAACCCACTCCCGAAACATGCAAACGCCCGCACAAACCACATTTCCCTGAGCCACCCCTTCAACCCAAGCCTTCACATCATCCCTGTCACCGAACCCAAGCCAATTGTCGAGATTCCGGCCGAGGATGCTATCTGTGCACTTGAAACGGTGAGTGGGATTTCAAAGAAGGTGGGAGGACCTAGCGAATGATTTCCTGGCTGTGGAACAACGAGCCGTTGTCAGCGAGTGTGGCCTATGTCAGTTAATGCTCAGCAAGTCGAAGAATTGGAACATGGTGAGTGGAGACAAGCTGGGATGAGATGATGACAGACCCATTCGATGGATATTCCCTGTTTGCTCTATTCTCTGAGCCTGAACCAGTCGAGGAGTTTGACGAATGGGACCCAGAACCCGGTGGGTGGCTCTGGCAAGACGATTCGGACCCTCTTGATGAAACATCTTTGGTGTGCTTGTTCTGGGAGCAGGAAGAGGAACAGGCCCTGATCTGATGAACCCCCGCTTATTCTCCGGGCTTTCCGCTTCAACCATAATCAATATCGATAGGGATTCTGACGCCCTCGCCCGTACCTTGGATCATGTCTTCTGTCCGTAGGAGTACATTATTAATGAATTCTTCCCACAACCAGTTGTTGAGATCCCTGACGAACCCCATATCTGTGTGCTGGATCCTGAAGACCTTTGGGGTAAGGCTGAAATGGTGAACGTATGGGTCGATGGTGAAGAGCTTACTGTCAACAAGGCTATGTTGGACGAAGGCTCTCTGCAAGTCAACAACGACAACTTCTGGAACTCTTTGGAAGAAGAGAACATATGGAACCCTGGAGATGGAACTCTTGAATGACACCCTGGAGAAGACAAAGCTCGACAAGGGAAAACGCAAGGCCAATACCGATCTCTCCGATTTCTGGGAGGGTCTTCGATGGGAATCCGCCCCAGGCAGTCAGTAATCTTACCAGAAGCGGTAGGGTATACCAGCCCGCCAACCTCCAGCAAGGAAGCTCGTCCCGAGCAGCCCCCCTCAACAGAGTAACCCTCGCATCCCCGAGAATCCCGCCAACCCACCCCTGTCTCGCCAGCTCCACAAAATAACTCCTCAAACTCCAATAACCTTCCACATCAACCTAACCCGCCCACCCACCTTAATCCATTTGTCAGCTCAAACCCAATGCCTCTCACCACCAAAACCCAAATACCAACGATGACCCCATCATCCAGCAACTTCATGAAACCCCTGCCCGCATGTCCATGTGGGGAGTGTTGGCAGCTCCCGCGTGCATCGCCGAAGGCTTGTCAACTCTCTCTCCAAGCTTGAGGTCCCTTCCGACATAGCCCCAGAAGCCCTCATCGCCCTTATAACCCCAAACCTTACCCAACACACCTTGTCCTTCACCGAAAAGACCTCCGCCTGAAGGAACCGATCATAATAAGCCTCTCCATGTGACCATGAAATGCCTGGGAAAGTGGGTCCCCGCGATACTCATAGACAATGGTTCGGCCATCAACGTGTGCCCTCTCCGCACCGCTTACTGCCTGGGTCTCAAAAAGGACTTTGCGCCATCGACTCTGGGCTTCCGTGCTTATGATAACATGCGGCGTGATGTCCTGGGAACAATCAACCTGGAACTGACAACTTGGAAGTTCAAGACCACCGTGGAATTCTGTGTACTAGACATACCTGCTTCGTTCAACCTCTTACTGGGGAGGCCATGGCTGCACCGTTCTGACGTTATGGGGTACCCTCTACGCTGCATCAGAAACTCATCCTAGGATTGGATTCTGGGACTCTTATCATCCACGGGGATTCTGGTATTCGTCCACACTCCGAAGATAATTCCCCGCTGCTGGAAATCATGCACGGAGAAGAAGACGTGGCCATGGGGGGGTTTGCTGTCATGACCTCAAAGGTTTGCACCATTCGGGCTGAAGATGGTTTTTGGTGAGTTCCGCGCATTGGAAATCATGAAGCGAATGAATTACCTGCCGGGCATGGGCTTGGGGCTCTATGAGCAAGGAGTCTCCGAGTTCCCTTTTCCCCGGGAGCAATGAACGCTTCGGCTGCTGGGTTACGAGTTCAAGAAGAGTGATCCAGAGAAAAGGTGGCGCAACCGCCCGAGCTCATGCAGTCGGAAAGAATCAGAAGGAAAGAGGAAGCACCGTATCGAGGAGAACCCGAGCCTTTCATTGATCTCGAGACAAAAGTGAAATACCCTGGGTTTGAAATCTTCGCCAATGACACTTGGGAGGATGATGAAGAGGTAACTAAGATGGAAGAATTGTCCGAAGCACTGGATTGGCTTGAAGCCTTTGGTTTGGGTAGTCTCCAATCTCTGTTCGAAGGTGAGGAACCGAGGGTATGATGAAGAGCGGCTGTGCTCGTGAGGAGGAGAAGATGAATTGGAAGACCCTTCTAAGCTCATTGTGGACGCCGTGGGCGCTTATGAAAACTGCACTTTCGTTCCATTTGTAACACGCACTCACGACACTAGCACCGAGTCGAGTCTGAGTCTACTGATCTTCGTCTAGTAGTGAGTCGGAGTTTGTGCCTATCGGCCCTCCTCGTCGTAGCTTTTACTTCGAGTTTGAGTCAACTGCTGTATTCCCTCCCTCCGAGGAGCCTATCAATGAAATGAACGACGCCTTTGCTTACTTGCCGGATTTTGAAATAAATTGTTTGGATCCCGACGATGAAGGAATAGATTTCGATGGGACATCCCAAGGAAATCCGTTCCCTCATCGAGCGTGAAAATGAAAGGCATGCTCAGCCTCTAAAAGAAGAAATAATCTCGATAAACTTGGGTGATGAGGAGAACCCTCGATTGGTTCAGGTCGGTTCCGGGCTGTCTCCAGATGAGCTTCAAGAGCTCACCGATTCACTAAAAGAATTTAAAGAAGTCTTTGCTTGGTCCCATGCAGACATGCCCGGAATCGACCCAGAAATCGTCGAGCACAGGATCCCTCTCTATCCCGATGCAAAACCCGTTAAACAAAAGCTGAGAAGAATGCGCCCGATTGGGTTAAAAATAAAAGAGGAACTAATGAAACAAATCGACGCTGGTTTTCTAATCGTAACAGAATACCCCACTTGGGTCAAACATTGCCTGTCCCCAAAAAGGATGGAAGAATCAGAGTGTGTGTCGATTTTAGAGATCTGAACAAAGCAAGCCCTAAAGATGACTTTCCATTGCCGCATATAGACATACTCGTTGATAACACTGCAGGGCATGCTTTACTATCCTTCATGGACGGTTTCTCGGGGTACAATCAGATTCTCTTGGCTCCGGAAGACAGGGAAAAGACTATGTTCATCACTAGATGGGGAACCTACTGTTATCGGGTTATGCCGTTTGGGTTGAAAAATGCCGGTCCTACGTATCAGAGGGGTGCTACGACGCTGCTGCATGACATGATCCATAAGGAAGTTGAGGTGTACGTCGATGATATGATAGTGAAGGGGAAGGAGCGGAAAGATCACCTCCCAGCACTGAGAAAGTTCCTCGAGAGAATTCAGAAACACAAGATGCGCCTTAATCCACAGAAGTGCACATTCGGAGTCACAGCTGGGAAAATGCTCGGGTTCATGATCACAACCCGAGGGATTGAGGTAGACCCTTCTAAAATCAAAGCCATTCTTGAGATGGAGCCACCCCAATCAGAGAAGGAGGTCTGATGTTTCTTGGGAAAAATTCAATTCATCAGTCGATTCATCGCCAAGCTGACCTCAACTTGTGAACCATTATTTCGACTACTCAAGAAAGATGTAAAGTTCGAGTGGAATGAGAAGTGTCAGAAAGCTTTCGAAGCGTGCGAACTTATCTCCAGAACCCTCCGATCCTGATGCCGCCTACACCAGGAAAACCTTTGATCCTATACTTGTCCGTCACGCCCTCATCAATGGGGTGCATGCTGGCACAAGAAGGAGAAGATGGGGTTGAAAGGGCGATTTACTACTTGAGCAAGAAGATGGTAGGGTGCGAGGAGCGATATACTTCACTGAAAAGACATGTTGGGCGCTTGTATGGGCCACAAAGAAGTTGAGACACTACATGCTCGCTTACTCGGTGATGCTGATCTCTCGGATGGATCCTCTCAAGTATCTATTCGAGAAGCCAGCACTTACCGGTAAGCTAGCGTTGGTTGCTCTTGTTGGCGGAATTCGAAATCAAGTACGTCACTCGCAAGTCAGTGAAAGGGAGAGCAGTGGCAGAGTTCTTGGCAGATCGTCCGATCGAAGGGCCAGAGCACACAGAATTTCAATTTCCGGATGAAGATGTATGTCGAGGTCAATGAAACGTGGATGTTGTACTTCGATGGAGCCGCAAATCAGAAAGGATACGGGATTGGCATACTGCTGGTCTCGCCTGAGGGGTCGCATATTCCCCTCGCATTCAAGTTGAACTTTGAAGTTACGAACAACGAAGCTGAGTACGAAGCATGTATTGTAGGAATGGAAGCTCCATTGGAGATTGGTGTCAAGGTGCTAGAAGTCGTCGGAGATTCCAACCTGGTTGTATCGCAAGCAAACGGAGAATGGAAGGTCAGAGATGAGAAAATGAAGCCTTATCATCAACAGCTCGATGAACTCTCCCGAATTTTCAAAAGGTACCTTCACGCATGTACCGAGGATGAAGAACCGCTTTGCAGACGCCCTGGCCACTTTGGCATCCATGCTGGAACTTCCAATTGGGGTAAGCTGAGGCCTGTCATGATTGAGCAGAGGGGAAAACGTGTACGACTATATCATGAACATCGACGAACCGGACGATGGACTCCCTTGGTTCTACGATATTCGAATTTCGTTGAAAAGGGGGAGTTCCCTGTGGATTCAACTAAGAAAGATCGGATCGCACTGCAACGACTCGCATCTCAATACATCATCTGTGGAGGACAATTGTACCGGCGATCTCCTTGCGGAGTTCACAAGTTGTGTATTCACGGAGACAACATCAGAGCGGTAATGGAAGAAGTTCACGAAGGAGTTTGTGGACCTCATATGAATGGGATGATGCTAGCTAAGAAGGCGTTAAGGCTAGGCTACTATTGGTCAACCATGGAGACAGATTGCATCGAGTATGTACGTCGGTGCCACAAGTGCCAGACTCATGCCAACCTTATCCATGTCCCGCCCTCGGAGTTACACTCGATGGCAACGCCCTGGCCATTCTCCGCCTGGGGCAATGATGTCATCGGAAAGATCACGCCTGCAGCTTCTAACGGTCACAGGTTCATCTTGGTGGCAGTCGATTACTTCACTAAATGGGTCGAAGCAGCTTCATACAAAACTTTGACGACGGTTCAAGTGGCTCACTTCATCAGGCAAAAATCGTTTATCGGTATGGGGTCCCTCAAGCATTCGTATCTGATAACGGTGTTCATTTCAAGGGAAAAGTTCTGGAACTCTTTGAGGAATTCAAGATCCAAGTACATCATTCAACCACTTATCGGCCACAAACAACGGAGCAGTCGAAGCGCAAACAAGACTATTAAGACGATTCTGGAAAAGACTACTCAGTCAGCAAGAAATTGGCACGAGCAGCTACCACTAGCTTTGTGGGGATACCGGACGTCTATCCGTACACCGACAGGGGCAACACCCTACTCTTTGGTGTACGGTATGGAAGCCGTTCTCCCTATCGAGCTAGAAGTGCCATCTTTGAGGGTCATGGCGGAATGCGGAGTGGACGAAGTTGAATGGATCAGCGGAGGATTCGAAGAACTCATGTTGTTTGATGAAAGAAGGCTGCGCGCGCTGTACCATATTCAGGGCTATCAGCGAAGAATCGCCCGGGCATTCAACAAAAAGGTGAAGTCAAGGGACCTACGGAAGGGGACATGGTAGTCAAGGAAATCCGTGCGCCAATTTTTGACTTACGAGGGAAGTTCCGACCTAAATGGGCAGGGCCCTACATCATCAAGACCATCCTCTCTGGAGGAGCAGCTTCAATCGTCGACCTCGATGGCAACGAATTTGCGAATCTTGTCAATTTGGATCAACTCAAACGTTATTATCCCTGAGAGAGCTCGCTGGGCCGAAAACCGCAAGGGCGGGCGGTTCCAGGCAAAAGTTAGAGCAAGCCTGCTAGGTTGAAAACCCGAGAGGGCGGCCTAGGCAAAAGTTAAGGCAAATAATCAAAGAAAAGCTCGCTAGACCGAAAACCCGAAAGGGCGGTACTAGGCAAAATTTAGAGCGCAAAAGGAGAGTGTCAATACCCGAGTGAACCCGTAGCCTGAACTACGTGCGGGCCTGATTCTCTTTTACGAGGGATACGTAGGCAATCTCATCCGAGATTCGGTCCTAATTCCTAAATATCAAAATCCGATCCCAAATCAAGTCCAAATTGACAAATCCAAAACGCTTTTCAGAGCCGCATGTGATCAAATGAACCGAAAGGGGGAAACCCTTAATCAGTCATTTTATTCAGATTACTTCTTTATTACAAGCTGAGCATGAAAATGAAAAACAAAATCAAACACCTTTTTATTTCAAAGTCTGGCAAAGTAAGCAGTCAACCCATCCTTGCTTTCACATCTCTCCTTAGCCATTTGCGGTACCTTCCGGTCGAAGCAATAGAAAACAGTGGGTCACTTGGCTCGGTCCTACGAGTCCCCCACGACCGAGTGTAACTCCGAAGGCCCGGAATGTTGAAAGGAGGGAGACGAAGCACTTCAGAACCCGGCTGCGGCACCTCCTGGCTAAGTCCAAGCTGACGGAGAACACGGAAGGGTGAGTAGAAGAGAAGCCTGTCAAGCCAGCCACAAACACATGCGTCGAGCCCATATTGCCAACAGTCATAGCAGGAAGCCTCAGCCAATGGCACCGCCAAGCAATGTCATCTTCCTCGCAGAAGCAAGGAAATCAGCCCAATCATCTTCACTACCATACATCACTTGAAAGGGACGGTTCCATCCACTTGCACGATACCACCAATCATTGGCTGGGGTGTCAACAGACTTAATTTGTCGCAAAGCCACATCTGTCAAAAGAGAGAAAACAAGTAAGGAGCCAGATAAAGCCTGAACCGAGTGTCGAGGTAAAATGAATGAGAGAAATAGAAAAAGGAGAGCTGAGTGAGGTCCCTCACCTGCAGCAACAGCGGGCTACCACCAAAAACCCTTGTGCGACCAGCATGAACATCTAACCCCATCAAGGTTTCAGCAAGAACCAATGGCGCAACATCCTTGCGAGCCTCAATCTGAGCAGCAACCCCCACCAGTAAGGAATTGGGCTGACCACGGACGGAACAACAAGAAGGCCGCCAGGAGGCAAATGCAACAAGCCATCATCCTACGACCTTGGTGCTCGAAATCTGTCAAGTCTCCAGGTGGGCTGAACCTCTCGTACAACTGCACGATGTTAATGGCATTACCCCGAGTAAGAAACTCAGCGACGTTACCACTAACACCCAGCTTTGCCTTCAGAATATTCTTCATGCTCTCCCTGATCATAGGAACAACCGGCTCAGCAGAGTCATGGCTTCCGAGATAAGCATGAAACTCCTCGACGGTGGGGCACAGTTCTTGAGAACCGAAGCGAAAGACATGCACCTCTGGATCCCAGAAGCGCGCCGCCGCATGCAGCAAGACGGGATGAATTGCAACCTCTCGGAGATATCTTAGGGCGTGAAGCCGATGCCCTCGGAAGTTCAGCCAGTC
This sequence comes from Rhododendron ovatum, assembly GCA_019656835.1. Lineage (NCBI taxonomy): Eukaryota > Viridiplantae > Streptophyta > Magnoliopsida > Ericales > Ericaceae > Rhododendron > Rhododendron ovatum. The sequence goes on along the minus strand of CM033797.1, from coordinate 14,542,468 downwards.
GATGCCTTCTAGACTGTCCAACCAAGGGCGAAGTAAGGCTTGGTTTAGCATGGTGATGGAAAGAATGGATTTTTGAAGGGAAATGATGAAATGAATGGCTTACCAAAGGAGAGCCTGGTATTTATAGAAGCTTAAAGTGAGCAACACCACTTCCCCACCAACTTTGAAACTCATCAAATTCATCATTTTCAAAATCTTTTCAAAATTCAAACTTTGGAAACTTGGAAAATATTGGAAAAACCACAAGTCAAGCCTTGGGAAGCCATTCTGTTCTGGGGAAGCAGCTAATACGAAGCCATTTAGGTACATTGAAAACGTGCGAGCAGAAGAAAGCAACAAAGGACAGCCAACAAGTGGCATTGGGAAACAGCAAGGGACAGTCCATGACAGAAGTCCCGAGCGCTCGGAGTGAAGTCCCAAGCGCTCGAGACCACTCTCGAGCGCTCGAGAGTTCTGCTGTTTTGCAGCAGACTCCAATTTCCCCATTTTGGCTTCCATGCAACATTGAAAGCAATTCCCAGCAGTTATCTAAGGGGTACAGCAGTTCTGTTCATGTGTTTTGTCGAGTATTCAAGGATGTCACGTGTAAAGTCATAAGTTTTCCAAAGATTTTCACTCCTTGGGAATGCCGGAATCTGTATCAGGGGCATTTGGTCGAATCAAGCAACACGCTCGACGCACCCCAAAGACGTGTCGACACTCTTAATTCAAGCTTTCATCATTCGGTCTTACCAAAATCATCATTTTAAACGAGCGTCGAATGTCAAAAACATTTTGGGTAATTCTCCCAGTCCCCTCGAGTCACAGCATCATTGTCAACCGCACAGCGCACTCGGTTACGATCAAAAGCCCTTAAATCTAAATTTCATGGTCGATCGCTCGAAAGTTTGTCGTTTGGTGTCAATGTCGAATTTTATTCCTCACTTGAGAGTATCGGTCGAAATTCGCGTACTCTTTACGTTCTTTCAAAGCTAGACAACATATTTCATAAAATACAATTCTGTGACGGCAGTGCGAACGAATAAAAGAGCAAAGTGCGAATTCTCATAAATGAACATGGTGTTTACAATGAGTGAAGAAGGAGGTACAAAAACTGGGGCAAACACACGCCCAAATCCTACTACCGGGCACGCAGGCCAAACATACAATACACTACAAAATCTACAACTACGATTGCACGCAGGCCTATGTACAAGGTAAAGCTAAAAAGCAAAAACTCGAGGCTCAGATCCGTCGAATTCTCTTCTATCGTGGTCCCGCGGACTCAGAACTCTCAGGCTCGTCATCACCGTCAACGTCGAAAGGGCCAGAAGCAGTACTCGAGTCCGATGTCCTTAAGACACGTGACTCCGAGGACTCCTCTGTCCCCTCCTCTGTCTCCTCCTCCGACTCCTCCAGCTCCACGCGAGCTGGTCTCCGCTGAGACGCCTCCTGAGTAAAACCTCGAACCGTCCACACCTGCAGCAGCCCGTGGCGCACGTCCTGCACCCCGACCTCGTGTGATGGCAGGAACAGGAGGGCTCGCGGTACCCCGTGGACGCGTCATAGCCGAACGTCGTGGCTGCACCTGCATATCACAAACATTTCTTCATTTTGTGCATATTCGAAAGTAACTTTGCTCAAATCGAAATATGGAATATGTGTGCATGTCATACTTAAGCGGCAACAGGAGAAGCAGTCGCAGGGGCAGGTCTCGTCTGAAGGACCCTCCCCTTAGCGCAGTCCTTCAAGAGGTGGCGCATCCTCACCATCAACATCACGGCCTGCTCGGCCCACTCTCACGGCACTTACAGAATAATCCAAGATTCAGAATATGCGAACAGGGAGCAATCAATATGCAAAGCAAGCGAAAATATTATTTATACCTGAGCAGGAAATTGCATCGGCAGCTGTGGGAGACGTGGCACGTCGATCACCTCCCGTGCGCCCACGAACTCGTCACGCCTATAGTCCACTTCAGCGTCGGCAACCCCGGTGGTGCTGGAGTATCCGCGGTCTCTGGGACCCTCGTACTCCCTCCTCCCCTACCTCCAGCCCTGCACCTCGCCCACCAGCAGGGGCTCTGGCACCTCATCCTTGACCCCGTGCAAAGCGACCACCACGGCTTGGTGCTCTGCTCTCGTCTCTCCAAGCCCCCACTTCCAGCTACTAGTCTCTCGAACTCCTCCTCCACCTCCAGGCTCCTCACCAAGTACCGGTCTGCATAAGCGGCGTAGTCCAAGGAGCGTCGCAGGTGCCTCTCCAGATCCATGTCCGGCACGGTGAACAGCTCGAGCTCAGCACGAGTGTAGGACTCAGTCCTCTGCACGCGCGGAGGAAGCAGCCCGGGAACCACGAACGCTGGAAGACCAGTGACTGTCGAGTCACTCGATCCCCTTGGTACCACTGCCAGCCCAGAGGGCACTCCAGTAGGACCCTACTCCGTGTCACCTCCCGGCTCCTCGGGAGGAAGTCAGCCTCCATCCCCGCCCACCGGTCTCAGTGAACCTGCAATTCAAATTTTGGGATCCATACATAAGTCTACTGGCCGAAAAATTTGATAAAAGAAAAGCAAGAGATGTCGATCGTACCACGACCCCTGTCAGGTTATCCAGCCAGCGCCGGAAAGTCATCACCTCCCCTCGTCGCTCCTTCGCCCTCCGGTACGCCTTACCCCAGGCTAAGCCACGTGGAAGTAGGTTCGGGTTCGTACAAGTATTCTCGGGCGGGAACATCCCGAGAACCTCGTAAGCCCAAAGCTACGAATTTCATAATTCAAGTCGAATCAATCTCAAATGCATAATTCAAGTAAAAAGCAGTCGAAAGCAATTCAAAAGCAATAATTCAAAATCATACCTCAAACACCCGCCAGTACCCTCCAACCGTGTCTCCAACCCCGCGAGAAGTAGCTCCAAGGAGACAGTAGAGCGTGCACAGAGCAGCACCTCCCCAATCGAAGCGTCCCGCCTGTCCCAAGTCCACCAAACCCGCTAGATAGCACAGGTGCACCCGACTACGCCTGTTCGGGAACAGAGAAGCCCCGAACAAGTATAGCAGGTACGCCCGGGCCATCTGGGCCGCCTCCTCATCGGTCGCAGGCTCGTGGTCCCAGTACTCCACGAACTGCCCGTAAGCTGCCATCCCTCCGCTGTGGCGTGGCACTTGTCCGAGGAACCACCTCAGAGCCGCGTCGTCCAGCACCAGGCTCGAGTCGTAAGGGATTGGGTCTCTGCCAACCCTGAGCCCTGTGATCGCCGCAAAGTCGAGGGGCGTCACCGTCATCTCCCCGAACTGGAAGTGGAAGGTGTTGGTGGTGTCCCACCACCTCTCCGCCAGCGCTGTAAGCACCGCCCGGTCCACCCTCACCACTGTCAGCAGCTGTACGAAGGGCCCGAACCCTGCTGCCTCCACCAGTGCTCGCACCCTCTCAGGCAAGGCCCTGAAGTGTGCCAGTGAGCTGGCTGAGCCCCCGTGGCCGTACACGTCCGTCGTGCGCTGTTTCAACAAAGCAAGAAATAGCATCAGATCTCAGACGGGAAATAAAATCTGAAGTAAAATTGCGAAATTCAAGAAAAATAGTGATCGAAAACTCACCGTGACCCATCCAGAAGAGATGTGTGAAGCTCGATCCCAGAGAAGCATCTCCTCAGGATAGTCAGCGCGGCGGGGACGTAAGCTGTCATCCCCACAGGCTCAAAGAAGTGTAGTCGAGGAGCATAAGCAGCCGGAGTGAATTCGGGCTGCTCCCTCGCCAGGTAGGCCCGCCGCTCCTCCAGGTAGGCTTTCGCCTCGTCCATCGCAGTAACCCGCACCTCAACGGCAGCCTCGGCATCCACCCTGTCCCCTTCCAGCTCCTCCGCCTCCGGTACGACCACCTCTGGGCGTCCGAGCCGCTCCGCTCAGCAGAGCCCCTAAAAGCGACGCCGAAGCCTGGTCCTCAGGCGTACTAGCATCCCTCAGCACCGCTGCGACCACGGAGTCGAGGCCAAGCACGTCCAAGACACCTCGAGGCTCCACGCCCTCTAAGAAGTCCCCGTCCACGAAGGGAACAAGACGTGAGGACCCAATCCCGCTATCCCCACTCCTTGGCTCCAACGCCGTCGCCGTCCTCAGCACCGGCGTCTCGCTGAACTGTCCAACAATGACCTCCTCACCTCCAAGGTCAACTGGTCCCCCGTCGCTCCCCCGCTCGGCAGCCACAAGCAACTCCTCCACGGTAGGGGTGGGAGGCCTGCCCGAACCTCTGTCCCCGCTACCAGAATGCCCTGCTACTGTCGCCTCTGCGCCACCACCGTCCCCCACGGTTGCCACCACCGCGGCACCGGCGGTGACCTCCTGACCGATGACCCTCGTCCCTTCGCCGCTGTCGACCGCCCGTCTTCATTCTCCCTTGCCATACCAAGATCGGGAGTGAGAGAATTGAGAGAGTCGAGAGATCGAGGGAGCTGAGAGAGTCGAGAGGATTGAGGGAGTCGAGAGGATTGAGAGAGCTGAGAGAGTGAGAGCAGTCGAGAAGGTAAGAGCAACCGTCGGTCTGGTTCTCGAGCGCTCGAGAACCAGAGTTTTAACCCCCAAATCAAAGAGGAGGATGAAGGGTCGGTGGTCCCCAGCGACGGTCCCGAGCGCTCGAGACCACTCCCGAGCGCTCGGGAGTGGGTCCCCAGTGCTTGACTCTTTTTGTTACTCTTCGTAAGCTCATGCATAGCACCTTGATTGATGATCATAGTCCTTCAAGAATTTTTACAAAATCAATCTCAGTCCTGTTTAAATCCAAGTCGAGATAGAGCAATCGATGGCGGATTTCATTTCGTGATCTATTCTGGATCATCCTTGTTTGCCCAAAAAGTTCTACTTAGAGGTCGATAAAAGTTTTCTAAATTCTACAATTGTCGATATATTCGCAAGAAGTTTTACCCAACGCGTGATACTTCTTTCATCATTTTGTCCACCGAACAGAGTAACGGATGGGCCTCATTTCTTGTCTCTATCATTGTCGAAGCATTTATCGATCTCTTTCCAATGCATGCATCGCACGTGTTTGCATTTGCCCCAAAGAACTACACTGGTCTGATCCCTACAAACGGGGTACGTATGCAGTCTGAAGAGACACGACCTCATGCATTGAGTGCTTATATGCTTTTTATCTGCATTTGATTCGTAAATTGAGGATTTGATTTGGCTCGAATTGGGTTGTCTCGATCTTTGGCGACACTAGCATCCAAACATGATGCCGAGCGCCGTCCAAAGAGGGGCAACTGTAGACACCCCAATTTGGACTTGTCAAATTTCCTTGATTTGTGGCCATGAGGCCCCCCGATGATGAGTATAGGTCAGAACAAGCCTCGTACCAATTGAGACGTTACTCCTTGAAAGAAATGACCAAAATCAATCCCAAGAGCTCTGAAGCACTCCCAAGCACTCAAAACTGTTTTCCAAAAACCACTGGCATGGCTCACTCTCAAGCGCTCGAGAATGAAGTCCCCAGCGCTCGAGACTACTCCCGAGCGCTCGAGACTACTCCCGAGCGCTCGAGACCTCTCCCAGTGCCCAATGGGTGAAGAAGATTCCCACTATCCATGCAAGCCATCATTGCTCCGACTGGGGTGAGTCAACACTCAACCTCAGTCAAAGAAGAGATCAGCTGAAAGATTGCCTTCTTTAAAAAAGGATTTATTTCAAAAAATCACTTGATTTTTCAAGACCATGGGTTATATCCCCTATATATATACCATGTCTTGCAGCTGAAAAGGGGGCTCTCTCTCTAAAAACTCCTTCTCTCATCTCTTCCCGTCCAAAAAAGCAAAACATTTTTCAAAAAAAAAAAACTTCATTCCAATCTCAAAGGTGTTCCTCAAAAGTTATCAAAGAAAAAGGCAAGAAACCCAGAGTACTTCTGTTTTCTGATCTCCACATTCACCTGTCACAACCATTCAAGGAGCGAGGTGCCAAATAAAGGTAGAAACATTTCTATCTTTGGTTCAAATCAAGAGGTTGTTCTCCATTCTGAGGGAGGGTCTCTCAGCCGGTCCTAGTCCTTAATACTGGTGTATGGTTGGGAGACCTTAGTGAAAAAGCAAGAACAAAGAGTCCACAAAGAATGTTTTCCTAAAACCCCATACTGGAAACACTCCAGAGTGCTCCAGAGTACTCCAGAGCGCTCGGGACTGTTTCCAGTCCTATGCATGGCATTTTGTTAAGCAGAAGGCTGGGATGAGATACACTCTTAAAACAAAATGGTTTTGTCGTGGCATGCAGACACAGAAGATCATTTTTTCTAAAACATAAATGTTCCTTACAAATTCCAAGTCAGAATAAAAGTTTTCCTAGGTTAAAAATAGGATCTTCTCTTGTCAGGAAGTTAGATAAGGGTGTTTGCATGGTGAAGCAGTGCCATTTTCTGTCTAAGAGTAAGCTGGTATGCAGCTCACTCCCAAGCGCTCGCATCCATTCCCAAGCGCTTGGGAGTGCACGCATGCCATCGCATTCCACTTTCCCAGTTTTCTGTGTTTCCTGAGGTTCTGCATGTATAGATGTGTACACTTTCTCTTTTAAAATTGTGGATCCGTTTGTGCAATGGCAAGGATACACGACTTGAAAATTTGAGGTCCTATCTCAGTCTTTCAAGTCCTTTGCTGAGCCAGTAGTTTGTGTAAATAGCATTTCGTTTTGCAGTCTTCACATTATATTCTGTCAGTACTAACATAAAGTGCAAGTGAGGGTTCAGACACTCCTAAGCGCTCAAGAGTGCTCTTGAGCGCTCGAGAGTGAAGCCAGTGAGCAGTGTTTCATTTCTTGCTATCTTGCTGTCTTTCATTGCATAATCACCCCCCCCATATACAATGTGCACCAGTATACACCGTTATTTGGCATCCTGTTTTTGACTAACAAACTCTGCAGGATTTGGTAAGTAACACTCCCAAGCGCTCTAGAGTACTCTCAAGCGCTCGAGAGTTGGTCCAGTAGCAGTTTATACTGCTTTGCCATCATGCATGTGTCCATCATCATTTCACCACTCCTTGTATACAAGCACCGGCATACACCTTCTATTTGCTATACCTATGGATACCTGCTACAAGTTTAATGAAACAAAATCCATTTGAAAAATCCCACGAACGTTTAGTAGAGACCGACATCGCGTCGGGCGAGGGGGGTGCTGTAAAACCCTTCCCCCCTCGTAACATGGCTTCCGAACCCCCGAATGATCTCTGGTTTTTGATTCAAATCAATCAATTTTCAAATAAATAAAAAATGGTTTCTTGGGTGGCGAACCATAAATCCGGGTGGCGACTCTTCAAATTTTTCAAATCGATTCGATGGAGCGGTATGTGTTTTTTGGGCCGCCCCGATCGCACCCGGGGCTGTGGTAGCCCACAATATACTCAAGTATCTAAAAAGAACTAGAGATCATATGATAGTGTTCCAATCAGAGAGTCTGGTACCTTATGGGTACACAGACTCGGACTTTATGTCAGACAAGGATTCCAAAAAGTCTACCTCCGCATGTGTGTTTACCTTATGAGGTGGAGCCATAAGTTGGAGTATCAAGCAATCGTGCATTGATTGATTCCACCATGGAGGCCAAGTATGTGGTAGCTTCTTAAGCAGCCAAAGAGGCCGTTTGGCTTAGAAACTTCTTGATGGATCTAGAAGTGATTCCTTTAGTGCAATTAGCTATTACATCTATTATGACAATAGTGGTGGAATTGCTAATTCTAAGGAGCCATTGACTCATAAGAAGGAAAACATGTTGAGCGTAAGTATCACCTGATTCGATAAATCGTTCAACGAGGTGATGTAGCTGTGTCCAAGATTGCATAAGTAAACAACCTAGCAGTTCCTTTTACGTACAACTTACAAGCTAAGACTTTTGATAGTCACGTAGAGGGAATGTGAGTGAGATGCATGGCAGCATGACTTTGAGTCTGAGTGTGAGTTTGTTAAGAGGTTATGTAAAAGTTATGATTTTATATGATGGATAAATATTGTTATGTATTAATTAGTTTTACCCCTTTTTGATGAGAATATTTTATGGGCAATGTTTGCATAATATTATTGTATGTTGTGCATGTGTGTCTTTTATTTTACAAAGTAGATGATCTGGTGTGTAGAGTTCGGCTTACACATAGATTAGATCGTCGGTCCTTGTGAAATATAAGATATGATTCATAGTCTTAGATGGAACTAGACACACCATCGGTAGGACTGTAGTACAATGTTTAGCAGGTCTGTCTTGACTACAGGGAACGGTCTAGTTCTAATTCATTGTGCTAGTACACTTCGTGTGTATTGAACGGGACCGCATTGAGGTAATTGTCTTTATACTAACTTTATAAGACAATTGGAACCTCATGGTTATTATGAATGCTTATGCTTTTAATCCAAAAATAATTATTAGAGGTGTATATTTAATGTTGTTGACTTTGATTCATTAAAGAGTGAGATCTTTATAAGGTCAATAGTCTCGGTGAGTTGGGTAGCAACATTATGTATATGACAACGATTAATTATTGATGGAATCCACGTCCCAGTAGGGATTGACGATACCCATTGAGTAAGCTTATAAGTTTCGATTATGTCAAATCCTGCAGGTGGATATTTGTATCTGACATATCGAATAAGTTAAGCAGATAGTCTCAAGATAAGATGTTGATTAAGTGGGAGATTGTTAGTAATTTATTTTAATCAACGGGTATCTGTAATCTTAACGTGGGGCGATTAATAAGTATTTAATATCATGGAGCTCGTAATATAATTGAGATAAGGACGAGAGTGCAAGTATAATTCTGTAGTGGGGCGAATTATAATTAGTGAAATAAGAAATAAAATCCTGGTGGGATTAGGCTTTCTTATTTACATTAGGAGCCCAGACTTATTACTCCTTAGGTCCCTATCGTAGCTCTATATATGCATGTTATGCTCTCTAGGTCAGATTGACGTTTTATTATTATTCAGTAAATAGAGGCAGGCTTAGAGAGAGAAAATAGATCACGAAAGAGTCCACACTCGGTTCGTGTTCTAGACGCGTGGGGAATACAGTAGAAGATCATAAGGTACAGTTGAGCAGTATTCATGGCATACAGCAAGGTGTGCTGTAACAAGTTCAATCAACGCTTGTGACGCAAGAATTGTGGTAAAACCCTAATTCCACCTTGAAGGGTTTTGCGATTTTTGTTGTCTAATTTGTACGCGTTATTACTGGGTTTTGGGAATCGTTTCCCATCACAGCTAACCCTACGTTCAACGTACAATGTTGTGCCTTATACAATATCTATATCTATTTGCCATCAAAGACGACTTCATTTTATGTTTCTCGACACAATCATTATTAGATTCCATGTCATTTTCTTATGAGAGACTTTATGATAATCTCCGCATTAATTTGGGTTGTCGAGTCTTGTTAGCTTGAGGTGTATGCTTAAAGTTGTTCGTACCAACAAAGATACCAAAAAACGTTTATTAGGTAGATGGCGCGACTCCAGTTTTCACCGCAACGACTAACACAATTCAAGTTGGTAAAAAATCTAGCAAGATAGCTATTACAAAAATTTGGCATTGATACAAGACACGTTGAAGAACATCCTACATTCCTACTTGATTTTTGCATCCTACGTTTGTGTTTCCCATTTGATCTGTTAAATATGAGAGAATATATTTTATTGTCTTCAATAATAACATGTACATAGGCTCTTGTATTTATACAAGAGTGGAATCCTAAAATATGAAATCAAAATCAAATCATATACTATGAAAGATAATCAAATCCTTGATCCTAATCAATTACAATTGATTCTATCAACTATAATCAATCACAATATTTTCATTATTCTAACATCCTCCCTCAAACTCAAGTAGGTCTACTTGAGTTTGAAAAAAACCAAGAACAAGCCAAGCCAAGCCAAGAGAAGCCAAGAGAGAGAAACAATCAGGAGAGCTAGGAGCCGGGAGAACAACTAGGAAGAAAACCAGGAGAAATCAAGAAAAGCCGAAAAACAAAGAAGCCAGTATTCGAAAAGCCATGAGCATTGGTGGGTGTAGGCAACTAGAAAACGTGAAGGAGATTGACAAAGTAACTAAGTGCCCAGTGGACGACAACGGGCTTAGGCCGTCTGCCAAGAGATCTACTTGAGCTTGAAAAAAAGTAGAAATCAAGAGCACTGAAGCCAAAAAGAAACCAGGAACAATCACGAACAACCAAGCCAAGCCAAGCCATGAGAACCAGGAGAGCCAAAAGGACAGCCATAAGTGAGGACCAGGAGCAGCCACGCCAAGCCAAATTCAAGTAGGTCTACCAACTTGAGTTTGAAAGAAAAGAAATGAAGAATCCATGAATCAGAAAGCCACAAGTGCTAGTGGTGAAGAGGCACGGTGGGCAGAGTAAACTATGAGTGCCCGGTGGATGGCGGCAAGGCTTAGGCCGCCCGCCAAGAGCGAAAATTCCACGGGCCTTAGATCTTGTAGCTCTGATGCCATGTTAAATATGAGAGAAGATATTTTATTGACTTCGATAATAACATGTACATAGGCTCTTGTATTTATACAAGAGTGGAATCCTAAAAACATGAAAACAAAATCAAATCTTATACTATGAAAAGATAATCAAATCATTGATCCTAATTAATTAAAATTGATTCTATCAACTATAATCAATCACAATATTTTCATTATGCTAACATGATCGATATACGCAACAATGCTTCTACCATTATATTTGTACAAAATTTGGGCATTAGAACTTGTTTCCAAACAATCTGAACAACAACGCGGAAGACAAGATGAGAGTTGAATCACCTCGCCCTGAAACATTCTCAGTCTCGCTTATCCTCAAAACCTTGTTACAAATAATCTCTTGTTAATTTGTATTTTTGGGCTCTAGTGTTAGTTTATGTACATGGGCCATGTATGTTTGTATGTGAGTCAAGTTTTATTTTCTTGTATTTAGTTTTATTTTCATAGCTTTGCTGAGGGGACTCTCGTCTATAAATACTAGTTTCGAAGATGAAAAAAAGGTTCAGTACCACATAAGTCCAGTGCTTCAAACAACCTTAAACTTTCTAGCAAAGTTTAAACTATCCTTTACTTTTCATTGTATCGAGTACCTCGTACTCATTGGTCCTCGCACCAACTTTACTTTCCTTATACCTCGACTTTATTATTCCGATATAATAAAGTTCTTTTCACATTTGTTCTTTTTCCCACACGGTTGGAAAATTCAAGTCCACTTCGTTATGGCAAACCACGAACCTCTTTGTGGCCTCACCCTTTGGGTCACACGCAATCGCTCTCAGTTACAAAGTCAGAAAGGGCATTCAGTCCTTCACGTTAGAGGCCAACAAGTCTTGGCACGCCAGTGCTCACACAGCACACGCCATTGATTTTTTGCTCACGTCTACGCGACGGAAAAGTGGAAACAGATTCACATGTTTTCTTCTCTCTACCCTAAATCATGGCACATCATACCTCTCTCTCTCTCTCTCTCTCTCTCTCTCGGCACAAAAATCCCCAATCGTTAAGACTAGGAATTTAGGCAATTTCGAGAAAGTAGGTACATATGAGAAGAGATTTTGGAAACCTTAGGTAATATTGGTGAAATCTAAGTTATAGATATGTTTTTGCCCAATTGTTTTACCAGATAGGCTGAGGACCTAAGGTGAGTCGTTACTACTCTTTCAATCTATTAATTTATGAAAAGCATAATTAAGTATGGAGTGTTGCTATTTTTAGTAATTTTTTGAGTTTTAATGTATTTACTTTATTATGCATGGTAATTTTACTTTTTCTCTCACATATATGATCGGTCTTGTGTAGTAAAATTCCTGCCTCCTGTGCCTGTACATACTAAATTACTACTGCATGCTGGGGACTTCCTAGTTTTAACCATACCTTATCATGGACCTTTGGCAGGTAAGCATGTCCTGGTTTACCATTGTCTCTACATGGATGGAAGGATATATAAGAGGTACTCATGGTCTTTAGATGGTTATGATGATAAGTTTCTATCATCATGCTTCACTTTGTATGTATATGGTGAATTTCCTGGTTGGTTTTGGTTAGCTGTCAGCTTAACTCTAAATGAATTAGTTTTGGTGTTCATGGAACTGAAAAACTTTGACCAGCATGCGTTTGAAACTGAACCAATAAATCTTACTTACCCATTTTTTGTTTTTAATAAACAATTACTAATTAGCTGACAACATCAACAAGACAAAAAGATTTTCTTATTGCAACAAGCAAATCAAATGAACTCTAAACTATAGATTTTCTCTCTTCTTAATGTGTATGATAGGTCTCGGCTAAGTATAGTATTCAAGAATAGAGTTTTATTGCTATTTTAGAGAGGAAATTACAGGAAGAGAAATTGAGAAAGGAATAGGAGAATTACAGAAGAGAGAGAGAGAACAGAAGCAACTGATTTCACACCCCTTCTACTTACGTGATACAACAGATATAACCCCTACCTCTCCCCTTCTCAGCCTAACAAACTTAGTTGGAAAACAGAATTACAACAGAATTTACAAAAGAATTACACTTTACACTTTGTTTCCCTACACTATCAGATCTTGCACTTATAACCTCCATGCTTATCATTATCCTCTCCTTCAAAGCAACCTTGTCCTCAAGGTTGAAAATTTGGAAACCTCTGATGCAACTCATACCAACTCTCCCAAGTGGCATCTTCTGGAAAAGAATTTGTCTACTGAACTAGAACCATGGTATAAGGTCTATTGTTGCCTTTAACAAGCTTCCTTTCCAAAATAGCCAGTGGTTCTAACTGTAACCGACCTTCGTCATCAGTTAGGGGTAACACTGTTTGTACCACAGCCCTAAAACCCAACTTCTTTTTAAGCAAAGACACATGGAACACTGGATGAATCCTTGAAGAAGGTAGAAGGTCCAGTCTGTAAGCCACTGCCCCAACTCTTTGTATCACCTGGTAAGGACCAAAATACTTGGGAGCCAACTTGGCATTTTGTCGGAAAGCTACAGAGACCTGTCTGAAAGGCTGCAATCTGAGATACACCCAATCACCTACTTCAAACACCCGTTCAGTTCTATGAGAATCAGCTATCTGTTTCATTCGGTGTTGAGATGAATTGAGATGTTCTTTGAGCAATTTCAGCACTGTTTCCCTATCCTTTAAGAGAACATCAGCCGCAGCTATTGTAGTACCACCAGGGGTGTAGTGTCTGTAATCTAGGGGTGACTGACCATATAAAGCCTCATAAGGGGTAATACCAGTTGATATGTGGAAAGTGGTGTTGTACCACCACTCAGCAAGGGGTAACCAAAGAGCCCAAACTTTTGGTCTATCCCCAGTCAAGCATCTCAAATAATTCTCTAGACATCTGTTCACAACCTCAGTCTGGCCATCAGATTGGGGATGACATGAAGTACTTAGATTCAGAGAGGTTCCTTGTAAATGAAATAACTCTTGCCAAAAGGTGCTAGTGAATATTGTATCCCTGTCTGATACGATAGACCTTGGCATGCCATGCAGCTTGAAAACATTATCCAAGAAAGCTTGGGCAACTTTAGTCGCAGTATAAGGATGAGTCAAAAGGACAAAATGAGCATACTTACTTAATCTATCCACTACCACAAGATGACACTTTTTGAGTAGAAACTGGTAGGCCTTCAATGAAATCCATTGAAATGTCACTCCATAACCTGTCAGGAATAGGCAGGGGTGTGAAGCAAGCCAGGTGATATGACTCTCATTTTTGTTCCTTTGGCATGTGTCACATTCTGCCACGAATTTAAGAACTGCCCTCTTCATACCCTTCCAGTAGAAAGCTTATTTAAGCCTGTAGTAAGATCTTTCTCCTCCGGAGTGGCCTCCTGTAGGACTAGCATGGTGCTCTTGGATCAACTTGAGCCTGAATTGGTCATCTTTGCCCACCATCAGCCATGACTTATAATACAGCATCTAGTGTTGCCACAAGAAATGGGGATGGCTAGATGGATCTTGTTGCAAATCTGTGATGATGGTTTGAAAGGCAGGATCATTTTCCTAGCTTAATTAATTGTAATTCCTTTACCCAATTGCAAAGCACTACAGTTATAGCTGTCAAATTGCCTTGGTTTTCTGAAATGGGATCAGTGTTCTCCACCATTCTAGACAAGGCATCAACCACAACATTTGATTTGCCACTATTGTAGACTCTCATAGTCAAATCCCATCAACTTTGGAAGCCATTTTTGCTGCATTGGGATAGTAATCCTCTGATCCAATAAAAACTTCAGGCTTTGATGATCAGTTTTGATGCAAAAATGTCTTCCTAGGAGATAGTGCCTCCATTTATTAACAGCCAAGACTACTGCTAAAAATTCCTTCTCATAAGTTGATAACCTTAGAGTTTTTTGACATAAAGCAGTGCTGAAAAAGGCCACTGGTTTGCCCTCTTGCATTGATACAACCCCAACTCCTTTACCTGACGCATCACTTTCAAGGACAAAAGGTTTAGTGTAGTCTGGTAATGTCACGCCCTGCTTTTTAAACATATCTTCAAAAAAAAGATACTAATTAACAAATAAAAATAATAATAATATTACCAAAAAAAAGTCCTTTGAATTTAGCATAAGTCGGAGAAAGTTCAAGTATCAAGGTTAACGGGTGGAAATAACAAAGTTAATTACATTCTTCCAATGTCAAAAGTAAACGTCAAAATACGGTTACAGAGCCATCTACCCAATTCCCAAAAGACTATAAGTGTAGATGTATAAATAACCGTCCAATAAGTTCACAAAAGATGCCTTTTCTTTGCAGGCATACACTCCATGCAATAAGAACTAGTTTCCTTGATTTGTACCTGAAAATGTTAAGGAAGGGTGAGCTCACTAGCTCGTAAAGAAATCTTGAAATGAAATACATGAAAACATGTTATATTCAATTACCGAACAAGAGGCTCAAAGGATGGTAATCCAAGATACAATTCAAAGTCGAACGACAAGCCAAACATTAGATTAACAACTTTATCTCTCTTTTCATTTCTCAAGCAACACAGGTCATACGTCTAGCCCAACCAATCAACAATGCGTGATATGTGATGCAAAGCAATGCACCGGGCAATGTTGGGCCCCGTAACCCTCGCCAAGGTCCCACCAAGAAGGTGAACCGGGCTCCGTCCATATTGACGTGAATTTCGGGTGGTGTTGGGTCCCGTAACCCTCGCCAAGGTCCCACCAAGAAGGTGAACTGGGCTCCGTCCATATTGACGTGAATTCCGGGCGGTGTTAGGCCCCGTAACCTTCGTCGGCATCCGAAGTTGGATACGACTCCATCCATTGTCCATATGCTATGACATGCCACACCACGATGCATACAAAGTTCGATATCACACGTAGCCACAACACTCGAATCATAGTTCCATAAACATCTTTCATTATGCACAATCCATCCATAATCAATCTCACACCCATTATCGAGTCAAAACGATTATACAACATCATTAAAAATTGCATAGTCAATATCTTTCAATGATTCCAACGCCAAAATATCACCAACTTACCAATCTTTAAAACCCATAAGGACCCATAACCAATAGCATCGTTTAACAATGACGAGCGATGAAAAAAACGCAGCTCTGTAAGCTGCCCAGATTTTCAAATTTGCAGGACAATCTTCTAAAAATCACTATAAATCGAATTCTTAATACTTTTGAGTGATTCCAGTCCCGATAGTTGCGCAATTGAACGAAGTACAAAAGATACGAAGGAACCCTAGTCAGATTCGCACTCAAAATCTGGCTAAACAAGCATTTACTGAAGCAACACGAATCTGTCGAATAAAAACGTGACATATTTGTGACCTGATTTCTAAAATCCACCATTAAATCAATTCTCAACGGTTTTGAGTGATTCTAGCGGCATTAGAACGGGCTTTAAGTCTACTCTATTTTATACGAAAAAACAAAAATTCAATTCTGAGCTTAAGAAGGCGTAAAACCCCAAAAACGAAGACCCTGTTCTGCAGATTTTCGGAAATGAAAGGGATAGCTTCAAACAACGATTTTAAGCACGATTTGTCAACATAATCAACATATAAACACATAACAAGCGTAAGAAATCCCTACCTCAAGGTCATATGAACTTCCCCCGAGCCAATCGAGCCCTAGATCTTACAATACTCTGAAACCGAGCCGAACCAACTCCCACCGAGCTAGACCCACGAAATTACAGCTTGGAGGAGCAAGGATTGAAGGTTTTTGATGTGGGTTTTGTGGAGGAATTGTGGGAGATGAAGTTTGGAGAAGAGGGGTATAGAGAGAGAGAGAGGGAGATGTGAGAGAGAGGGAGAGGAGATGTTTTGATTTTTTTTGTTTTTGTTTTGATTTCCACCCCACCCCTATACATATATACATATTTTCCCTCTCTTACACATTGGCCCCAACCTCAAACTAATTACACATTACCCCCAATGCCACACGTAATATTGACGTATTTTCCATGAAATAATTATCCGGGTCGCTACAGGTAAGGCCAGAATAGGGGTTGTGGTCATAACCCTGTTCAACTGCAAAAAAGCTTGTTCTGCTTCCTCACTCCATCTAAAAGCATCCTTCTTTAATAAAGCATTCAAGGGTTGGCATATCTTCCCATAATCCCTTATAAATCTCTTGTAATAACCTGTGAGACCAATGAAACCTCTTAAGGCCTTAAGAGATTGAGGTCTAGGCTAGCTCACCATGCTCTGAATCTTGGAAGGATCTGCTGCCACTCCATTTTCATCAATGACATGTCCCAAATATTCCACCCTTTGTTGTCCAAAAGCACATTTGGACATCTTGGCATACAATTCGTGTTCCCTTAGTTTAGCGAGGACTATGGAAATGTGTTGCAAGTGGTCTGCCCAATTCTTACTATAAATGAGTATATCATCAAAGAAAACTAGTACAAATTTCCTGAGGAAAATCCTGAACACATCATTCATCAAACTTTGAAATGTAGATGGTGCATTTGTCAAACCAAAGAGCATGACTAGAAACTCATAATGGCCTTCATGTGTCCTAAAAGCAGTTTTTTCTATGTCTTTGGGGTTCATCCTTATTTGATGGTAGCCAGACCTTAGGTCCAACTTAGAGAAAAACTTTGCCCCATGCAATTCATCCAACAACTCATCAATGATTAGAATGGGGTATTTGTCTTTTATAGTCTCTTTATTTAATGCCCTGTAGTCTATGCACATCCTCCAAGAATTATCTTTTTTTCTTACCAACAACACAGGTGAAGAATATGGTGAAAAACTATGCCTTATCACTCCAACTTCCATCATTTCCCTTACTATTTTCTCAATCTCATTCTTCTGAATGTAAGGATACCTGTAAGGCCTAATGCTGGGTGGTTGTGTGCCGGGAAAGAGGGGTATTTGGTGATCATGAGCTCTGACAGGTGGTAGGCTTTTAGGTTCACTAAAAACATCTTCATAATTTTGTAAAAGCATAGAAATTTCAGGATTTACTTGTAATTGTTCTGATGACTCGGCTTGAATGCTACACATCTGTGCCACAACACCCTGTGGATTTCTTCTAAGTAACTGTTCCATGGCCTTAGCATTTACCAACTGAACTGTTGGTACTTCTCCCCCTTTTAACGTATGTCTTGCCCCCAAAACAGTGAAATCCATCTTCAAGTTGTTGAAATCCCATAACACTGGACCAAAGTGGACAACCATTGCACCCCTAATACCATATCACATCCTCCCAAAGGTAACAGCCTCATGTCAACAGTGAATTCCACTCCTTGCATAGTCCATTTGAAATCTTTCTCCATTGCTTTACTAAAAAATTTAGTGCCATCTGCCATAACTACAGTTAATGGATTAGTGCTCTGTGATTCCACTCCTGTTGTTTTGGCTATTTTGGGTCCAAGAAATTATGTCTGCTACCAGAATCAATCAATATGTGCAGCAGTTTTTTCTTTATTTGACCAATAATCCTCATGGTCCTGTACGACTGAATACCAGATAAGGCATGTAGGGAAATCTGGAATTCTTCTTGATTATCCCCTTGGAGCAACTCTTGTTGTGTATCCTTAAAAATCTCTTCCTCCTCTTCTGCCTCCAACATGAATATTTGCTTTTTCTTGCACACATGCCCTCTGGAGTATTTCTCATCACAGCCAAAACATAACCCTTTAGCCCTTCTGTCATTGAAATCTCACTGAGTCATTTTTTGAATTGATGTTCCTGTTTCTGGCATCTTGGGGCTTGTTTCAGTGATTCTTGGTGCTGGTGTGAAGGGTGGTATGTATGGCTTTGTTGAAACCCTACTCTTCTTATTCAAAGCTTCAAAAGTATCCTCTTGTAATCTTGCTAGACCCATTGCTTCAGATATGGATTTTGGTCTAAACATTTGTTTGCCACCCCTAATTTCTTCTTTTAAACCACTTACAAAACAACTGATGAAAAATTCTTCTGATAGTCCAGAGGTCTTATTGGCTAGTTCTTCAAACTTTTCTTGAAACAGTTTCACAGAACCCCACTGCTTCAATTTGGTTAATTGCCATACAGCATCTTCATAAACAGTTTCCCCAAATCTAAGTGACAAGGCCTTAGAAAATTCCCCCAGGTCTGTAGGGTATGCGATTTTTCAAACCATCGGAACCGATGTATTGCTTTGTCATCCAAATGTAATGAGGCTAGTCGTGTCTTCTGTGTTTCGTCTATGGCGTTGAAGTCAAAGAATTTCTCGCATTTATACAACCAAGCTTCAGGTTCATTACCAGAAAATTTTGGAAACTCTAATTTGGGTTGAAAGGGCCTAAAGATCCCGTAGGTCTGATGGGGAAATTAATTCTAGACACGGGGGTTGGATAATAATGGAGGATTCTGGGGATGAACTAGTACCTTTTCTGCGATCTGAGTATACTTGAGGCTCAACATCGTAACCGATTCTTTGATCCCCTCCATTGTTTCTACGGTTTTGTTGTTGGAGTCTGTGAGACGATTCATAGTTGCTGCGTGTTTCTCGTTGGTTTCCGTGAGTAGACGAATGGAATCAGTAGTTGTGTCTGACAATTTCTTAATTGTCTCATCCAATCGTTTGAGTTCTTGAAATCTGGTATGGTCTGCCATTAGAAAGCCTACCCACAGTCGGAGGAGATGGGCTCTGATACCACTGATAGGTCTCGGCTAAGTATAGTATTCAAGAATGGAGTTTTATTGCTATTTCAGAAAGGAAATTACAGGAAGATAAATTGAGAAAGGAAGAGGAGAATTACAAGAGA
Organism: Rhododendron ovatum; assembly: GCA_019656835.1. Classification (NCBI taxonomy): domain Eukaryota; kingdom Viridiplantae; phylum Streptophyta; class Magnoliopsida; order Ericales; family Ericaceae; genus Rhododendron; species Rhododendron ovatum. The sequence continues at coordinate 14,523,268 of CM033797.1, read as the reverse complement.
GAGAGAGAG